>QXVX01008342.1:7371-42212 GCA_013436065.1 Halocynthia aurantium
TGATATAAGATGGATGTTGTTAAATCACAAAAAAACTCAATCACCATCTGTGAATAATTAACTAGATTTAAAAATCTTTTTGTAGTTATGTACAACAACTATTAATTTGTTACAAAAAGAGTTAAGAAATAGTTATATACAGAAACTTTGGTAGTCAAAGCGGTTCTTTGAAGCGGAGTCATTGAATCATCTATAAATTCAATGTAAATTGTTATTTTGATTTATCGGGTCACATCAACCGCAAAGCGATTTTTTGAAAGGCAAGTAGCTTATCACAAAGAGGCGAAAAATATTTTGAACGCAACCGCGGATCGATCATACGCAGTATAGGTTATAGCTGTGAAAATGAAATTAAAGCACTATGTCATGAATCGATTTCAATATGATTAAGCTTACCATCAACGCCAATTTATATTAAAACTGATAAATTATCTGTAATTGACTAGATTATGCAGTTTTTAGTACTGTACTGTTACCGTAATGATAATATAATGATTAAGAAACATGTAGGCGAAGATTAACTCAACGTTTAACAGATATTCGAATAAATCAAGACTTATATGTAAACTATTTCAACTGCAAACTCTTCCTTCCAATCATTTGCTATAAATTAGCCCCGGCCCCGGTGCTTAATGCTAAACACGGCTCTCGAAAATCCCTGTAATCTAATTTCTTTGCTTTTGAACTTTTCCCATGAAGGGCCAAGCGCCGTATATTTATAACGTTTGGGAATACAACAAGCCATTTGAGAAGGGAGACGTCAATCAATATTACCGCAATTCACATTTCTATTAGCGCCAGGTTGTCGTTCCCCCATAATAATATATACGAATTACTCCATTTCAGACACAAAAGCGTCTGCGAATGACATTTGCATTGGGAGGCTTGCTTTACGGAATGCTACTGTTGACACTCGTGTATGCAACCGCAGCGGTCTACTCGGTGCCTTTTCCTCATCAGAATCCGTATTCGGAACAATTTCGTTCTCAATTGAACCGAATGAAAATCGCCATCGCAGTTTTCTTTCATTTCACGTTGACTTCGTCATTGAGCAGTTTATTGCTGATGGCGATCGAACGACTTTCGGTCAAGTTCTGTTTACGACCAGAGAACTTTTTCACGACAGCGATTCCGGATTTACCGAAGGCCAAATACTTTGATGAAAACGATGAACACGAAGCGGTCGACGGAACTTTTGCTGGCAATCTGCGAAGTGAGTATGGTTCGTGGAAAAGACCTTCCAGTCGGATTATAAGTATGAGGAATCGGCTGACTTCGAATGACATTACGTGGAAATATTTTTTTTCCGATTCGTATACTCTCATGGACGTAGTCAATGCCGTTTTCGTTCCAACATCGTCGGCAATCGTGACCTCTGTTGCTGTGGCGGCATACGGTTCGCGGTTTGAACTCTTTGGACAAATCGAATCGTCGGACGATCTTCGAAAAATGGGATCTCTACCAGGTTTACTCTCGTACGATATCGGATCTTTCCCGGGCATCTTGTATTTCTACCTGGCTACTATCGGAGTTTTGTTTATCGCAGTTTGGGCCACAAATATCGTTTCAAAATCGCGAAGCAATTCTTTGATCGAAGAGGCCGAACAGTTACCTGGTTATGAATATTCCAAAAAAGTGTTCAAGCAGGAATATAACGGAACGTCCTCAACGAAAGCCTCATCCAGCAGAAGTACATCGGCGAGAGAATCGGCAAGAGACTCCAGATTTCAAGACTCAATTCGTCCAGTTCGACGAAAGTTTGGAGCAGGAGCTCGCCACGAACCAGAAGGATTGTCCATGCCAAATTCAATCGAAAATATCGACATAAGAGCGATCGAGAACGAGGCTATTATTGAATTGCGAACTCTTTCTTTCCGTCGTCAAAGACCCAGCATAAGTCTGGATAACCTGTCTCTTCCACCTCCTCCTTCAAGACCAGAATCCTTGGCCGAAGTACCGGAGCGTTTGTCAACTTTTTCGTTTCCGTCTCTCCCGTCAATTCTCAAAGAGGAACAAGAGCAAGATCTTGATGATGATGACGAAAACGTGTATGAAATGGAAGAAAACGTAGTGACGATTGCTGAAAAAGCACGGGTATTTTTCAGCAATATACGCCAATCCAAAGTCGTATTTTTTGCCACGATCGCGTTCTGCTTGGCGGCATTGCCGTTAATTATCATCTACGGGATGGGAATGTTTTATCCTAAGGATAAATTGATTGCCGATACCATGGGCAGTACTAATGACGAAAGAAATAATATTCTGAGAGCTTTGAAGAAAAACAACCGACAACACGAAATGATGGTCAACTCAAAGAAAACATTCGCAGAAATGCTGCCACCAGACGACCCCGAAAATCTATTGAAAGTGGAACTTGACAACGTCGAGTTGTGGGAATCGGCCGTGAGGAAAAACTTAATCGTAACTTTGGCGGCAGCTTTCAGTATTTTATATGCGCTCGCCAGCTTGTTACCGTTTTTGATTTTTTGTTTTACATCACGTCTATTCCGTCGAGAAGTGACGCGGTTCCTGTCGTGTTTCTTTTGCTGCAATTGTAAGCAAAACAGGAAGCCTCGGAACACGATATATCGATACCCGGTCGTTATGGAACCCTCGAGAACAAATCGAGATGCGACGACATTCGTTACAACGATACGGAATCCGACGTATGCGTCGTCATTTAATTTTACTGACGTCGGTAGAAGTTGGACCCCTACCGGACTAACGCGCGATAGAAACTCGAGTCGCGTAAGACCAGCGCGTCAACGCGGTGCAACATTACCGGATATGCGGTATGGTCACAGATGAGCAAAGACAACCAGCACAAACTATTGTATGAAATTGAACAGCAGTACTTCGAGAACGTGCAGAATGGGAGTGGAAAATATTCTATCACAGTGCAGTAGGTGTTGTCACGAACCAACTATTAGCAGTCACAAGTAAACTTGTTTATTAGTTTCTGGCTGATCACGTTTTTAAGGGGAATAGAACTACTGTAAATTGCCAGGTACTTCCACAAAAAGGCAGACAACCAGTAATCAGCATGCTCCCAACATATCAACGTGGTATATCGTTAACACCATTGGAATCTGCTTTTGGAAGGAGCAGATATTTTTAGACATCTTGAAAGCCAGACATGATTTATTAGATCTAACGATATATATTAAGAACAATATTAATTGGTAATGCGCAATTATTACATAACGACAGGGGGATTCCAAATCTACAGTAACTTCCCATTCTAGTATATCGACCGAAACGATACCAGCAATATCGTGATAAATTATGATTCAAGTTACAAGCACCTACCTACCAAGCAGCGGTAGACTGTATCCGCTCCGCCTTCCCCTGGCGTTTTTACAACTCTTGCAACCATGCACCACGATCCATATAGACGTGCGTTCAACTGAAATGCCAAAGAACGAAACGTGACTTTGCATCAACTTTGTATATAAACACTTCCAGATCGATTGTTGCTACTTGCCTATTACTACTTTATATTTCTAAATTAATTATTCGGTAATTCTGGTTAAAAATTTGAATTTGTTCCATTCTAAAAATATAGATACATAAAAATAATTCAACACAACATAAACTATATCGCTGCAATTTCATCGAGCATCTTATCGCCAGAAAACTGAGTATTGAAAATTGAAAAACTTTCTAGATGATATCACAAGTGTGGTATTACGTAATACGAATCACGTAATTGATTACGTCTTGTTTATACGTCACAAAAATTATTCCATTTCTCTATTATTTTTGCGCTGTCAATCTATTATTATTGTACAGTAAGTGCCATTTCAATGCCCAGTATGTTTATATTGAAATATTACTTCTGTCAAATAAACCACATTTATTTAAATATTTTACGTATGGCGAAGTGGAACAGAGGCGACATTGCATATCGATATATTGACAACGCTCCAGGATAAAAAAATAAGTCGTTCTTACAGGGAGCTGTTAGATCACACGCATTGTATAGGAAAGTGCATAGTATATAATCTTTACATACAGAAGTCCATATTTCGATTATTCAAATGGCGGAGCATGTGGAGCAATATCGGAACAAATACAATCTCTATGCTTTTAACTTATATGATTCAATAGTGCGGTTGAAGAAGAAATCCACTACACTACTACAATACTTTATCCTTTCATTCCAGACCTTCGAATTAGAAATTAACATTGGAATTCTGTTATTTAGGAAGCGAAGAAATAGGCCAAATTCTCAATTGCGGCAAATTAGATTTCCACCTTGATAGCTACAACATATGCAATGGGGAAAGTTCTGTACTCGAATCGTGCCAGTTGCAGACCGAGAAATAGAACGTGATTTGTAAAAAATAGCCCGGCTGATGTTGCAGTTTATGTGAAAAGTTTTCCGGGAAGAAAGCGTAACAAGTCATACGCAATCTGCGTGACATTCACATACATACAAACGATTGAGCTAATATGGTCCATGATAAATTACCTTTGCAATAAAGTATTGGAAATTCAAACACGATTCTTACCTATATTCGTACTGTGGACTTTGTATTGAAGAGACAATTTTTCTGACCTTCTTGGTTTCTTAACGCAAATACATAACAAAATTACACTCTGCAATATTCTTCCAATAATCTTTCTACGTTCTTATATGACTAATTCTAAGTTTATGGTTGGAGGCTGAAACGATTGTCAGTTCTTTGCATATACTACTATATAGAACGCTCAGAACTAGTGAACCCATTCTAGCCTTCTAAAACCCAATAAAGTGAGGAAAAGTAGAATTAAAAACGCAGAAAGATAATTACACGTGCGCTACAATTATTAGATGGGTTTCCTAATAGACACCGATCGTAAATGATTTCAAGTTATCCCAGAAGTAATTTCAAATCAATTTTTGTCTACTTCTATAGTTAAGCTGAATTGACTCAATGTTTGCAGCCAATTCTTCTCTATGAAACGATACTTAGAGTAGAATCTATATTCTATAGTATAGACTATAGAGTATAGACGCTCCTATAAAACAAACAATACAGGGAATACACCTTGACGCCATGTAATGGCTTTAACAAACTAAAATCACCCAGCAGATAATACGTGTTATCATATCATCTTATCTCATTAAAAAAGGTAACAGATGTTCTCTACCCATTCCCTATTTAGGTAACATTATTACAGTATTATAATCCCGTCGCTGTTGTCAATAATATTTACATTGATAGCAGGTATTGTTGATCATATCTCTACCTTAATAGTCAGATCATTCTCTTATTATTTCTTTAACACCGGCAGAATTGAACTATGGGTCACCTTGTACCTTACACAATGATATCCAATATCCAAGATATATTGAATTACTCGCCATGCGCACTCAAGAGCCAAAAATAATATCCAGCACCAAGCTATGTGCATATTACGCGTGCCAAATGAATTTTCTGGTGCCAACCAGATCCAAAAAGCATCAAATATCTGGAGTTTGGTGGCAAAAGCGTCAAACTGCAGCCCTCCAAGCATAACATACCTCTCCGCATAAGCCCTCTCCGCATAACATACCTCTCACTGAGTAACTGAGTGACTGTTAGGCAACTTTTATACACGATCATTTTTATTATTGAAATACATCGCTTTCGAATACTGTACTGGTAATTACCGCATTATTCACTTGGATATACGCAACGCTGGAGGATGCATCACAGATGGAAAGTGGTGAATACTTTTCCACGAAGCGTGATTGCCCCAAGAATTCCACGTTGGAATGAATGCCGCGCGTCCGTTGGGTATCATGCCACAGTGGTATGGATACGGATGGAAGGGCTCGTTGAATCGCAAAGCGGATACATTTGTAAGATTACTTTGCCGGTGAAGACCCACTATATCGATTGGTTTGATTTGTGAAAGTTCTGGGAAGCACTGAAGTGGCATCGCAACAGACCGAGAAGTAATGGCGTGGCGATCAATTGGACGTTTAGGAATATTCTTGGAATCTGTTACATCATTCTTCGTTTTATCCGATTGAGATAAGTTAACAGATTTTTTCTCATCACATTCGCCTTCTTCAGAATCTTCGGAAGCTATGAATCCGGGACTTCGGGAGATCTCGCTTATAGGAGGTGAGGGAGGCAACCAGCTGCTCCTCTTTGCCATCGCATCCCGGTTGGAATCGCAGGAAACTTCGTCGATTTTCGGTGTCTTTATACGGAATAAACTTTCAAAGGGTTCGCAACTACGTTTCAGATTGTTAGTTTTCAAACCCGTGTTTTTTTCATGGATAGAAACAGTCTGATCCCGGCCACCACAGGAATTTTTGGCGGAAATTCCGTCACTCGCGAGCGGGAAAAGCTTACTGTGGAACTCTGCAGCGTAGGCGAGTGCAGCTAATCCTGCAAGTCCTTCTCCGGGATAAACCGGAACCTTATCTGTACATCTCAAAATGGATCCATTCGAATCGCAGACGATTGATTTGTCCTCAATAGGTCCACAGGATACCGGGCTTCCCGGATGCGCCGTCAGATTACAAACAGACAGAGAGCTGTGTTTGGCAGCGATGTGATGCTTCAAATATGATTTTCTGCGAAATGATTTGTGGCATACGGAACACATATGAAAGTTCATCGCATCCTGATCGCGCGATTTTGAACGCGAAAATTCACTCAATGTTTCCGGTTCTTTTCGTGCGGTAATTACGTCGCCGCCGGAAGTTGTATCTTCGAGAACAGCAGAAGTCCTACTACTTTTCATCATTTGTTTCAAAATTTTAACTGCAGACTCTTCTTTTTGGTTCGATTTGTCAGGAGAATTAACAGATTTGGATCCGTTTTCAGGAATAGACCCTGAGAAAATTATATTATAGATTTAAACAAGAATTACAGATCTTATAAGAAATAAAAGGAAAACTTTCCTATTAAGACACATATATGGCAATTGCGAAGAATTTTTTAAGGCCCACACAACAATATTTTACTGTACGCTATGAACATTACTCACTTTTCGGTCTATGCCATCGTCTATGGGAAGCTAAATTCGCGGGGCAGCTGAAACTCTTTCCGCATTCAGGACAGTCATATTTTACGTTTTCAATCCGTGCGCATTTATGTTGCGCTAACTGCAGCGGTTCGGAAAACATTGCGCGGCAAAGTTTACATGCGAATCCAGAAAGGATTGGCGTTTCCTTAGTTTTCGCAGGCTCGCCAGATGGACTACTTATATTGGTTTTCTCCGATGCCTTGTCGTTATCCCGTATATGTTTATGTTTCCCATCCGGTGAATTATCTTCTTCGCATCTGGCTATGTACTCCTTCGCTGGAACGATTCTGAGCCCTGAAAGTAAAATAAAGTTGATATAGGTGCAAACGGATAACGTGGAATAAGATAATCAAAAGGGGGATTGTAGTTAATTAATAAATATGGAAAAGAAATTTTGTTGGATCGTCCACCGCTCGAATTTCTCAGTTATAATTTGCATCAGCCGGGATATTTATAGCCTAACATACTAGCAGCGCATAAAAAAACAAAAAACTTACCTAGAACCGGGCTGATTTCTTCTTCGTTTCGGAAAAGTTTTCTTCGTGAAATTTTGTCCTTTTTTGAAATCGCTAACAAATCCTGTCGATCTCTGACAAATGGAGGTGTGCAACCACCTTTATAAAGGTCAGTTGCTCCACACGAATCACTTCTGATTTGATGATTATCTCCAACTATATTTCCTGGCATCCTCAGATTGTGCTGTTGACTATTACAATTAACTCTGGTACCTTCCATATCAAGGCGGCCGTTAGAAGCTAGGCGAATGTCCTCGCAACGTTCCTTTTTACCAAAGACTTCATCCTTGTTAGAAAACGCGGCTTCCATTGTATCGTTGATGTAGAAAATTGATTTGCCTTGTCGCTGTGTGTTTACGAAGCTACTAAGGCGCATCAAATCGGAGCTCGGAACCGTGCAATGGAATGAATAGTCGATGTGCAAGATAACTCTATATATAATCACGAGAGAAAGGGAAATGCTGAAGAGGAATTGCAGATTAATTCCGACAGACCGGCTTTAAATGTTATTGTTTTTCTTGCTCTCTCCAGCAGAGAGCAGACGAATGAAGATCGTCACACGTGCTTCAAGAATTATAATTAAGTTGCCGTTCTTAATCTCCTCATAAAATGTTTTTCGTTTACTCATCGATAACTGAATCGAATACTGAAGAAAGTTATGAAGATTTAATTGCTGGACAAAACTATCACGTTGAGTAGAGACGCATAATACAGTATACAAAGACATTTGGCAGCAGGTGCCACGTGCCTACTGACGGTTGATTACCGTTTACTTACTCCAGCCTATTTGTTTACGAAGATAGAGAAGCACATAGCGAACGCCATCTGGTGCGAAGTCGTTTCTTTCTCTTAACCCTCCGGTTGTAAAACGATAACAAACTCGTTCTATTCCCTGTGGTATCTACAAACTACATTTGGCAGCATGTGTTTCAGGAGTTACTGGGTTAGTAGTGTGCGGTTAAACTGACTGAAATCACTTGGGAAAAAGTAGCTCGAGAAGCTACACCTCTGATCCAAATATTTTACTTTTTTCTTTCCGTCCATTTTTCGGCTAATTTTTCATCATTGGCGATATGGTTATGGAGTCTGTTACGACTTGGGATTGTGGGAATTGGAAATTCGGAGTTTATTCGGAGCCGTGGCATCATATACCTGCTCGTTTATTGTTAATTTAATTATGTCGCCATTGTGAGAGTCCGCGATCACATTAATATTGATTTAGAGCAACTACTGATACCGCTGTTGGAATTCGACTACGAATATGAGAAAAACTAAAATCATTTTATCTTGACAGGCAATCGTCTCTTGCCTTCTGTCGTAGAGAACAAACGTGGAATAGTGAATCTCCAAGAGCGACTTGAGATAAGATTAAAATAAGAAATCAGGTACAAAGACCGGAATGACAACTCGTGTTCCCACAGGGATACGATAAAATTGGATTGGGGATACGATAAAAAAATTAATATCAGCAGCAAATATCACTCCTCATGTGATAATTATGTTACAGGAAAATCTCATATACAGTATGTACGAAAATGATTGCTCAAACTCTTGTTACTGAAATATAGTAGTTCCGGGCTCTCAAATATTAAAACCCGAAATAACGTTTAAAGAAGCCCACAGCAGAACCAAAAACACACACGTTTTCCACCCGCCAACTCATTTGCAATATGCAATATAGCAACCCGGGTATACTATGGGCTGTTGCACCGGTACATGGGCCAGTCTAGCAACCATATAGTCACCGAGGTAGTATGCAAAACAGTCAGCTTCCCTTCAATCGCATAACAGCAAAATTGCCTCACGTATAACGAAATATTCTTTCCCCGTGCATGCTGTTGAAATAACATATATAATACTCGAAAATACTAGAGGTAACCTGTAGAAAAAGATATTTTTTCAAATACAAATTACATACAAAGTAAATTTTTTCAGTCCATTTAAACCGATTTCCATGCTTTAAAAGCTGGGATTTTATTTACATATCAAAACTCTTGGGATAAATATAAGATTTTGAGCCAACGTGTTCACTCGTAGACATTAAGTCAAAAAACGCCATCTGCCACACGACGATCAAATTTAAATTGAACTAAACACGCAATATGAAAGTCGAAAACGAGCAGAGATGAATTGACCCTCGACGCTACAGGACGAACAATTACCTCAAAATTAATGGTTTACCTGTTTTTGCCGCGACGTGAGGGTTATCGGCGGAGAATCGGATCAAACTAAACGATAGAAGGAAGTTTTCTGCCCGGCGTGATAATCGGCGAGCGACCCAGGGAGCAGATGTTTAGCACGAAATTTTCGATTTCAAGAAGAAAAAAGAATACTGTAATTTCGTTTAAATTAATTGGTTGCAATGTTATCTCAAGATAAAAAATTTAAAGGCGAAACGAACGCAATATGTGCAGTAATAGCGAAGCGATCGCTGAGGACAAAGAGAACCACTTCCTCGACAGCAGACAACCAACGAGAAAAATCGTCATCTCGATATCAGCATATCTAAGGCTCAATAAAACTCAATTTTATAAGCAATGGATACTTATTTATTTATTTACTTTCAATAATTTAACGGATTTTATGACCCCTAGTCATAACGATTCGTAAAGTATCCGATCTGGGTCATGATTGATATGTCTTAAGATAAGCGGATCATACAAACAGTCATCATCAAGTGATGCGAAGAAATCCCTTCACAATGACGTTACTAATCTTCACGTAATTTCTCTAATCCGCACGGGAAGTGTTACGTCCTTCCATTAATACACTTAATACATATAAAAATAACACAAATTACAGATAATCTTACTTCAGTATGGCACACTGCTAATTAATTGTTCGACTTTTTTGTAGATTAACTAGAGTGCAAACGAAGATTGAGTTGTTCAGGTTTATTGCATTTATAACCAGAATCGTTAAATTGTCCCTTGTTCACGTGTAATTCTAGACATACTCAAGAATCGTCGCTAGGTTAATCAGCGTCTCCTTATGTTAGGGACACCATATTTTCTAGTCCCAGGAGGTCAAATAATTTTCTCAAAATGAGAGTACAGCCTTGACCTCATGACGTCATGCCAGGAGCATCTGTGGCACATATTTTTTATCCTACTGATGACAACCAACGAAAAAAAAAGTTTCGGGGATTTACACATTCTTTCCTGGACAGTGTCCTGCTGGAAGAGGGCTTTATAAGCCTCCCGAAGTATTAACCGTATTACGGTTTAAGTGTGCTGCATTGCTTAATTGCAAATACACAAATTTCTCACCAGATAGCATTCCAGCATACTCAACATAAACACACACTTGCTATAGATATTAAATACAGGGGCGAAGTGAAAGAAGCCTGTGGGATGTAGTACGACAACAAACCAGATCTCGAGTAAATACAGCTACGTGGGAGATTAGCACGCGAATGCCATATGGCCTAATCTCGGCTGATTGTTTAACTGCTATGCTTTCTTATCAACCGACAGCATTTGGTAAATAAACAAGGAAATCGTAATCTAAATGTACAATATTGTACTGTAGTAAGGCTTTCGGTAATTAAAAAAATTATGTTGGCTTGCTACAAACCTATTTGGCATTTATGATTTAAAATTGCAGTAGGGCCGCCAAATCCACGGTTTCACCGAAAAAATATATCTGGAAAAGTTAAGTTCATGAAGCTGTTAGTTAGGGAGCGAACCGTACGAATGAACGATGTCGGCGAAGAGAACACGTCGTAACTCAGAAAGGTGTCTTGTGCAAATCCGTAAGTGCAGTGTAAAAATCTCACTCAACCCTGTGCATACACACCAACAGAATACATATTGGGGCTACTAAAAAGAGGTCCAATGACCCATCGAATTATATGCAAACCCGCGCAAAAGTTACATTGTAGTTTACTAAAAACATGCCTGAATCAAGCCCATCTAGACCATGAAACGCACCAGCAATCATAGTCCTGATAATTTATTACAATAGAAAATGAATAGAAGAATAAGAAGCACATTACATACTACAAATCGATACTTAGATATAACATTTACGTATGGATACAAGTTTCTACTATTTCTAACTATCAAGGAAATGTACTAAAAGTAATAACTTACATTCACGACTTGGCCTGCTTAAAAGTATGATACAGCATTTGCACTGAATTACTGAAGAATGATTGGAGCAAGCACAATGCTATACAATTATACAATTTCCTTAAAACTAGTATTTAGAGTATTTGAAATGAATATAACTCCAATATAAACACCACGTGAGCTGTAAAACACAGAAAAATAACTTGAGCTGATCTCTTGTGTACTGAAAAGTTTCATATATGCACTATCCTACATACATTTATGAGAGGATGACAGAAGCAATGCATAGTCTGAACCAGCAGACTTTAAAAGCATTGCTCAGAACAGAGATATAGCCAATGGTATAGGTATAGTATAGTCACTCTAGAGCTGATGATGAATACAGTAATCTGTCTGATAACTATCTCATGGCATACTCACTACCAATAGTCTATTATGTTCTCAATTGTAGCCAGATATACAGAAGTACATAGTGAATATCTGTGACACATAGCGGCACTTAAAACACTCATCATAATCATAAACCATAATAGCATCGTTAACAATTACAGTATCAGACTATGCAGCAAATGCACAGCAATTGCAAAACAAAATAAAAATAGAAGTTACTGTCTCTATGAAGACAGACACAAGTCAAACGAATGTCCACAAGTGCAAAAGACTAACTTTTATGACCGACCTCCTAAAGGTGATGACAAAAATGATAGTCACAATAGTACTGATTGCATAGTTTAGTGTTCGTTCGTACTCGGACTAGAAACTCGGTTAAACGACATGCAGGAAAATTAAAAATCATGCTTGAACTCTCAAGTGACTTTAAGTGAAGCATTAAGAACTTTTATCGTACCTTATTTCGCTATGTTTTGATACGGAAAATGAGACGACTTTTTGATGGCCGACGGAGAATGTTCGCCTTGGGGTGAAGTGACAGGGGTGATGTTACTCCTCACCATGGCATGGTTGGTACTTCTTGTACCGAGATGGGAAAGATGATGTGTGAGAGGTGGTGGGATGATACTTGTGGATGAAGTGTTTTTTAATAGAGGCATGGAGGTTTTTTTTGCTGGAGCTACAGATGAGCTGTTTCCAGGAACTCTGCAAAATTAATTGATAATGTTTTGGTATTATGTGCTTGAATACAATTTTCAATACCAAGTGCGCCAGTGTCACTTCACTGCATTTTTATAGGTATCATAGTGTAGTGCAAGAAAGAAATTGAAGCTGTTTTTACCTAACAGCAAGAGAAGGTTTAACCAATACATGTATGTACGTCAATAACAAATGTTTGCTCAAACCAGAGCGTGGTATGTAGTCAAGTCTAGATTGGAAATCAATATCCAAAAGATCAGAAGACTTACTTAAATGCAGATGATTGTATCTTAGAAACAGGAATGTGAATACGTGAAGAGGAGGGATGAGGTGTCGAGGGAGCGTGTGTACTTTTAGATGAAACAAAGTTTGATGAATACAGTTGACTGTTGGTAGCGTGAAAAGACGGTTTGGGACGCGGAGTGGATATCAAAGTAGGAGGATGATTTGTATCAGTTTTTGCTCCTGGATGGTGCTGAGGAAGTGACAGATGGGTTTGGATTGTTGTGAAGTTGGTGGATGATGATTGCTGAGCACCTAGAATAGAGGAATCCATGAAAAAGAGGACCGTAGGAAACATGACAGCAACTAATACCCACAACTGTAGACATTGAACATTTTTCATACCTTCGGACATTTCGACCTGTCTCGCGTCGTTTGTTTTTGAAGCTATCGAACGAAACGTGGATTCCGGTTGGTGACTTTTACCAGTGTGTAGATTATGTTCGTGTTTTAAATTCCTGTTGTTATTATTGATGTTTGAATTTCCACCAACAAAACCCGTTGTTTGCTGGACAGATTGTGAAGAAACCTTTCCAGCAGTCGGTGTCGTGTTTGCACTAGTGCTGGTCCCAGAGCTATCGGGCAAGGTAGGCTGTGAGAATTTCGGTATTGATCCTCGGCTTTTGCTTGACGGTGATGAAATTTTAGCAGGTGCAGGACAGAACAACTGACTGGCATAATCTTCAAAAGTCGTATCTGATTTATAATCTTCAATGATTTTTTTCAAATATCTTGCTCGCTCTTTATAACTGCGAGTTAAAAATCAGATTACATTTTGTAAGATCAGATTCATTAAGAATCTATTGTATACTGGAAATTCAAGTTTAGCCTATATTCGCCAGATAAGTCAACCACCCAGAATAAGGCAGCATCACTTCCATTAACTGTCAAGGATTTGTATGTTTATTTGCTTGATCTGATATACGAACGAAAATGCTTAAAAACAGCAATGAATACTTACAAAGGCTGGAACATTGAAAGTTGGGAACGTTTTGCCCTTCCTGCATTAATAGCCGTCTCCCTGACTAGGATGGGCAGTACACGGGCATTGACGATTGCACCATCAAACAGGGGGCCGAAATATGGAACCTGAAGGTTAGATATCAATTGTAACAATTTTTGAATAAAGCACATATTGACAATGACAGCAACTTAAAGATAACC
Source organism: Halocynthia aurantium (assembly GCA_013436065.1). NCBI lineage: Eukaryota > Metazoa > Chordata > Ascidiacea > Stolidobranchia > Pyuridae > Halocynthia > Halocynthia aurantium. The sequence goes on from QXVX01008342.1 coordinate 21,506, forward strand.
ATACCATCAATAAGACAGGTAGATAGATGTTTTATATTCTAAGAAGGAACGAAAATATGAAGACTAACTATTTTCACTCACCTCATCTTTTTTCATTATCTGTATGCGATATAGACGGTGTCTAATTGGGTAAATGATGATCACAACGTCACCAAATTCTGTGGGAATGATTCCTCTTCTATATTCTCTAGTGTGCTCAGACCAGACTATGTGAACTTCATCGTTTCCCAGATGCTTTAACTGTGAAAGCATCAAATCAACATACAGTGGGACAGGCGGTTTGCAGGTTTTAATAACTTTGAAATATCATCTTATCAACATTTTCAGTGGGCTCGGATAGATGCATGCATTTTTATGGGAATCAATACTGCACATGTCAGGAAGGGATTAAGTCCATAGGTGGACTCCCACTTTCTATACTCATATATGTATAAAATCAACTGATAGAATTTCTAATAAATACAATCAAGATAATTGGTCACTACCTTAACATTTCTGGAGTCTACATCAGTGGAAGGGAATCTAGTCGAAACGTGGAAAACAACTTCCAAAGTCGAGGTAGCATAGTACGGGGCGGTCGTACCGGTCTTGCCATCCGACTGCAACTTGCCACGAAAGCCGCAGTGGGTTTTAAGGTCAACCTGAGATTAAGATGTGATGTGTATCAGTAATAGAACATTCCATCAAGATTATTGATTGCTACAGACATTTATAGCACGAAGTGATTAGGTTGAGCACATTTAATTCAATAAATAGAATCAAATGAAATCAGACAAGGCAATGATGCCATCAAGTAGTACATCTGTTACTGTTTACATAAAATACATTAGCTACAATCAGACCTCAAGGAATTTATTGATCGGACCGACACATAGAATCAGAGATAGTGAAACTGATCATGTGGAAAATTTGAGAATTAACAAAGCTCTTAGTTGTAGGGAATGAGATTTTCGATAAGAAAATCAACGGTAGCTGCAACTCCACGAATAGAATTGTTCCTAGGATGATTGCCTACCTCCCATCCAAGGCCGGATACAAAATTTTCAAAATCTTCGCTAGCGGCAGTGTTGGAAAGTACAGACAACTTGTCTTCCTGTCCTAGTGCAATGTACAGCACTGCTACCTTGTGTGTTTCACGACTAGAAAGAAAATTCCTCAATACATGTTTTGGCAAACTACTTTACTGATATTGAAGTTCACTGCTATTTACCAAGGTGTCGAATCGAGATTTTTTAGTTCTAATAGCAGCCTCTCGTTTTTTCGAAGAAGGTTCACCCGGCGACGGTTTTCACGGGAAAGGAAGCCTGCTTCTGATATGAGCAGGCGAGCTTGGTGAAACGGAGACTGTGGAGGGCTGTACTCCAGAGGATGTGCTGGATTGCACTGGAAACTATAAGTAAATAATAATAAAGATAATGATAAACTAGGAGACAACACCAGATACAGCAAGCTAGTTTAGTTGTCAATAACTCTTGGTAGGTGAATATAATAATAACCTTCTGTGATGGGCATTTGCAGAATAATTATCACTTTGTGACTTGTGTTGCATAATGATGTACTCCAAGGCTTTCCCTTGCAATTTGTTTTCTTCCAAACCTTGCGGAGTGCCTGCGGCAATATTGAGCGGCCTTCCTGGGCTGTACTGACATTCCGGACTTGACCAGCCGACATATTGCAAAAGCTAAAAAAAATATTAATTACATTGACGATGGAGCAGTCTTTCCAAAGCCCATGTTGGGTTTGCATTCTTTACCTGGTCCAACTTGTCTGTAGCTTGATCTTTGGTCGGTGAATGATTGTGTAATGGTAGGGAAATTGGTTTAACTCGCTGCTTGCAATCTCTTTCGCTTTCAACATAGGATATGAAGTTATGACAATGTTCCGACACAGCTCTGGCAATCTCTTTGTAAAGCGTTGACAGTGGAACATAGCTGACTATAAATAGTAAATAGAACTATAAGGAAAATCAAGACTTATGGTGGCCATTTCAAAACTGCATAGGAAGACATACCATACATATACAGTGCGTTCAATATGGAAGCATAAATATTAGTGACAAGATGACAATTCAATATGGGTAAGGAATATGATCTGGGACTCTGAGACCCCATGTGATTAAGGGAAAATGTTCCATGTTGTCTTGTCAAAGTTAAATCACAATGATCTATATAAACAGTCAAATGAAAATCATACCTGGCTTAGTTTGTGACCTGATGTCAGAAGGCCCGTAAAGTAATGATGAATCCCAGCAAAATTTACCACTTGTATCACGGATGATCACTCGAAGCTCTGTGGGAGCACTGGATAGACCTGCTGTAGGTCCCTTTTTTGTGTTATCATCATCATTCTAGAAAAAATATTTTATTTTTCTCAAAATACATGAAACAGACAACTTACATAAGCTCAAATCTGATGCACTTACTTGAACAGGAATTTCAACGACTGAAAGCAGACATGTGTCATTGTAGATTAAAAACTGGAAAAAATCAATTGAATCAATTCTATTGAAAGTTAACAAGATAATTTTACATTAAGATGAATTTCAAAGACCGTAGAAACGGGATGGAGGAGGGTCTTTCTTAAAACCTTGACTTTATAATTTCCCTGAGTTCATCATTCGAATGTGAATTAGAATGCGAGTCTTGCCAGTGATATATGCAAACAACTATCAACAATGAATTATAATTAATCATACAGAATAAACCTTACCTGAACATTTGGGCAATTGAACAAGTCTGGTGACAGATCGGGACTTAAACTTTTCACATTTTTTATATGGTCCTGCTGCTCTGTGACCAAACTGTCCAGGACCGCCGGTCCTTGTACAAAGGGGAAGTGTCCGAGATGGTTTGTTAGATGGCTCAGTACAGTACTTGCAGTAAGACTGACAATATTATCCGTACCTAGAACATTTACCATTTTAGAACCCATTTAGATCAAATTATTGAAAATCTTATAATATCCTGAATGTAATAACAAACCACATTATACCTATCATGGTGTTTGGCATGGGTGGCAGTGTCAATTTGCCGTTTCGACCATTACCGCCAGGTGTGACCGGCCATGAGCCCTCTTGCACTTTGTCCAGTTGCAAGTTCGGATCAAAATCTTTGGATGCCAAGTCAGAAAGACTGTAACTGTGTTTCGCACTGTGACCTGGTTTACCGAGTGCACCGGTTTGAAGAGCCTGTGACAGAAAACCCAATAAGCCATTATTATATACGAATGGAACATTGTATGTACGTCTATCAGGATGTCATGGTATCCTACATCAGGTATTTGAAGAGGATATTTGCCTGAAAGTATATTTCTATGATGCTGAAACAAAGGTCATTAGATAGATATAACTGATCACAATGGATGAGATAATTCTTACCTTGAACACAGTTCGAATTAACCTTTTGTCGCTTCCTGGAGAAGTTGTTTCAATCAGCATGTGCAATGGAAGGAGCATGCACCAATCACAGATGCAGAACAGTAGTGAAACTAGTAACTAAAGAAATAAAATTGTATTACAGTTTAAGCCATTTCCAGTTTATAAGCCCACAGGAATTTATCTGCGAAAAAGGTTTGCATGTCTCCAAGGTCTCTTTTAAGCAGCGCGTGTGCACAGCCATGCATGAGCTGTATTAATTCTGCGTACATCAAAATATTGCCCTCGTTTCACAAAATGCCATTGTTTTGGCAATTGTCAACTTTTGTCACTTCCCGAAACACTTCCCCAAAAAATAATCATTCGCATTTCCGCTTCACTATATGAAAGTTTGAACGCTGTGCAGAACTTGCTAACCTGTCTTCCGGTATCTGAAGATTTCGCATCGGAATTTTGCAGCAATGCAGAAGCAGTCAGTGACATAACCTGGATTGCAGTTATAAAATATCAACACATTACGAATGCTACTTTAGTAAATAATTACCTCATCTTATGAATATAAAATAAAAAAATTCATAAAGTAACTTGGTGACTTATATGTTGTTGAAAAATTTAGATTAAATAAACATAAAATAATTACACTATAGAGCAGAGTTCTTAAACATTTTCTAGGTTAAACCAACAGAATAATCATAAACATAATTTTTTAATAATAGTAAAATACAACTTAAATATGTTTTTACACAATAGATCTTGCTTGGAAAGCCCTGCTATTAGAGAATTCTTTCTAACAAATGATCACAAAGAATGAAATGTTTGCTTTAGAGTGATTGTAGATAGTTTTGAAATTTCTACTAGTAAATCATTAGTTGATTTTAAGTAACCTACCTCTACGATTCGTGCTGGTATTTCAGGCATGTATTCCAATAACTGTGGAATACAGTGAGTCAAGAGATGGAGTTGACTGCAAGCAATGCCAGCCACCATTCTGTTGCTGAACTAAAAACCAGAAAAAATTATATGTTCAAAAATGGAGAATTCAAATAGAATTTTTTTTTTAATGTAACTATTTCAGTGTAGAAATGTTATATATGATTCAGGAAAATAATTATCAGGTTAAAGGTCAAGGTCATACCTTCAGGGAAACCAACAGCACGTTAATGGCTTCCTTCACTCGACCGTGCCGAGCAAGGTGACGGCCTTTAACAGGAGACAAGTTGCTGTCTGTCGAGCTCTCTGTAGGCGAATGTGATGCGGTTATTTCATCAGCAGGAGCGGTGAGTTCCTCATACAGCCAAACACCCAAACTGCTGAGGGCCACGCATCTAGCTGGTGCTGATGGTTCTTTTTTGGCAGACGTTAGCAGTGCATCAGAGACATATTCCTTGAAGAGAGTATTGGATATTCAAGATATTATCAGGTATTTTATTGAAGAATTACAAATGTTATCTTCAGGATTCAAACTTGGCATAAACTACACTAAAAAGTCTTTTAGACACTCAGTAAAATATTCATTATACTACTCCACTACATCACTCTTTGAAATGCAACAGTTATCAATTCCCTTCAAATTTATATTGGGACTCAATTAGACTTAGTTCAAACCATGGCCTTATAATAACAGAGCTATTAAAAAGAAAGTTCTAGTACCTTTATATTATTGCATACATATGCCTGTGGATCCTTTGAGTCTGGGTTAAGTAGAGGAAGGTCGTAGTACAAATTCGGGAAACATAATATAGAACCTAGAATCGTTTGTGCGTGTATGCGAGGTCCCTGTAAAATGTATCGTATTAGCATAGCAATGAAAGCAATGATAGATGATTCACACATCATAAGTATTCTCACAGATAGATCGTTGGATGCCGCGACAGAATGGCAACCGTAAATAAAATCAAGTAAAAGCAGAGATGAAGCAGGAAGATTGCACGAGAAGAATTTTGGACTTGAACTTTCAACGATTTCGTTCACAGTATCCTAGAACAGAAGAATTTCAATTTAGAAAAAGTAATTTACTGCCAGAATTAATTGACTGTATAAAATATACAGCAGATAGATTGAGACACTTAAGAAATATAAGTTCTACTTCAAGTACAATTTATTCTATCAACAATATATAACCACTTTCCAAGCCTAGGTTTGGAATCTCAATAGTTAGGATTATATTACCTGGTCAGTAGAATGAAGCCCATCATGCAAAGCAAGATAGTATAATGCTAGGTGCTCTGGTTCCAGTCTTGTGTCATGATTTTGAAGAGTCATGTTAGACAGGAGTTGATAGGCATGAAGACGACCTCCTTTGTGAGTGTCCGGTAGAGACATTGCAGCCTGCATGGAATGAATACCAAGTAACCAACTGAATTGTCAAGAATTAATAAAATAATAAAGTTATTTGCATTATTCAAAATATAATATCAAATGTGAAATGTCATTTCATAGTAATGGAGTATTAACCTTCATGAGCGAATTTACTAAGTTTGTACTTGGAAATAGTCGTGAAAATTCTACGCAATGCATTAGTTAACGTAAATAAGCATTAATAATGCAAGCCAATGCTCACAGGGGACACAAACCAGAATCCAGTCTATCCAGTCTATCAGGCATGATTTAGCAACATTTCATTCTATTTATAAGTTGGATTACTATACAAAATTTGATCAAATATAAAGATACTGTATAAGAAATCCATGAAGCTAAAAATCTACAACTGTACTTGGAATTCAGACAAAAGAGTTTTTGAATGCTTCCCTATGTATCTATCATGTTCCTGCTACTCATATCAAACGAACTATTCTCAACCAACGTATTGAAATTATTGAAATGAAATGGTACTGGAACAATGCAGTAGTGAGTCATCAGGACTCTTTCCTGCTAATTCAATATATTTTTCTAGAATAAAGTCTATTCCCCACCTTCACGCATATATATTGGCATGAGATATTTGACAACTCTGATATAAATCTGCGATCACAGTCACAAGACTACTTTTCTTTTCTTGATTAAGCAATCATTATATTGGGCAAATGTCTCAGCTGAGCTAGCCACAGGAATCCAGCAATATATATTGCAGTAATTGCATAAAAGTCCGGTTATCAAACTAAAGGAAATGAAAGGCAATTGGAACTACCGATTGTTAATATTAATAGGGCTATGACTACAACAAATCAATGCTTGCTTTCAAAAGCTGTTACAAACTATTAGTACTCCTTGGTTGGGTTAAGATATACAATGTAACTCAGTCGTCACTAAGACCTTATGGAGAAATTAATTAAACTCACACAATGACGGCAACAAGGTTATCGCGGATTCCATGGAAACACGAATTATGACTAATTCAATTACGATTTCTTATTTCTAGTGTACTATGTTGTTGATATTAGGTACGTTGACAAATGAAAAGTAAGCTCTATTGTGTGTGGGGAGCAGAACAGAGTTGCACTCAACAACTACCAATATACGAAATAAAGGAGAATAATACCCGTGGTTGCAATTACCTTTTTTACTGAAGGATTTTTTTTAGAAAGCTGACATCGAAGCTAAATAAGGTTCGAGTGAGGCAAAGATAAAGATTAATTCTGTTGAAATAAGTACCTTGAAAGCCCATGGTGCCATGATTCGAAGTGGCGGGACTAGTTCAGGTGGTTCTGGTGTCGAGGCATTATCCACTGTTATCCCGAGATTTTGTCGCATCTGAAAAAAAGAATATTGTACTTTACATATTTACTAAGTTTTGAGATTTCAATTAATTGGTAAGGAAATAAAGACTTTTCAATATTAGCTTGTGATTATTTACAGTACAAATCTAGATAAGTTTTTCTTTAGAAAAAAATGCTTAGGAACAATGCTTGACTACTTCAGATAAAACTGCATATCATTACATCTTGCAATATTTCATTAGCTTCTTTTCGAAATATTGAAACTCTTTCTGTCCTCGAACGCTTATAAAAAGGAATTGTGGGGAGAGAAGGCAAAGAAAATGAAGAAGATATTTTGGTCGGTGTTGGCAAATTAAATGAAGAGGATGTTTTGGTCGGAGTTGGCACAGGAACTTCTTCATCGATGAAAACTTCCTCTGAAGGGCGAGGAGAATGTTCTCGCACAGATATCTGTTCATTGTCAGCCATGAGCAAGGTGTCGGAATGCACAGAACGAGCAGGAGACAACATAGCAGGATTGGGAAACGAATCCGAAGAGTCAAGAGATATCAAGCTTGGCACAGAAATTGTGAGAGAGGAAGATGACGACTTTTGGAGAGATTCTGTGACTTTGAGAGATGTGGCAGGATGTTCTTTAGAAGTGGAGCTTGATTCAGACGAGAATCGTTTTCTCCTCGTATGCTTTCCTCGGGTGCTGTTACTGTTGTTGCTGTTGGGATTCTTGCTTCCTTGATGGGATTCCGACTCACTATCCTTACTTGTCAGTAAATGAAAGAATTTCTTCATATTTACGGGGTATAGTTTACTGAAAGCAACGACAATATATGGTCACTGTCTACATTATGAGATGTTGTCACTGGAGAGCATCCTAATGGAAAATCATCGTGTTGCCAGATAACACCACAGGTAAAATTCAATTTAGTAATGAGCAATTAGAATAGAATCCAACACTGAGGAAATTATATCTCAAATATTATACACACTTCCCTGGTTTACCTATCTGTAGCAAAAGCTATGCATGCCCTCTGTGGCACTTCTCTTTCATAGAGTCTAAGTCTAACTTCCATTTGCAGTGATCTGACCAATCATTTCAATGAAGGCTCTGAGAGCAAAAATTAGATGAGCAGGAATTCAATATTCATGAGTTAGCGAGAATGAATAATGCATTTGACAAACAACATTATAGTTTGAAATCAAGAGGAATCAAACCACCAGTGAAGCATTTTATAAAATACTGTTTTTCTCACTGACCAAAGCTATTAGTTTTAATGGCAAGCATGAAATACAATCATATAATTAAACTTCTCCTGCTCCTACATATACTACAGCTCTCGTATTGAAAAATTATACTTCAGTTACAAAGTATATGCATCAGAAAACACAGACAAAGAAAAATAATCGACAAATTCCGTCAAACAAACTAAGCAACTACTTCAATAAAATACAAAAGTTACTGACAACCGATAGAATAGGAAATCCTAGTGACACAAACACCTGCAAGGACTATTGGCTCAAGTAAATCCGAGGTTAATAATTCACAATGCAATTTATCTACATGTTACGAGAGAATGCAAACATACATTACAGCATGATGGTATGCATGCAATGCAGTAACCTACAATATAATGAGTTGCGTACACAAAAAATCAATTGTGGAGCTAAAGCGAAACGAGCGAATGATCTCTAGCTTGAAATACAGCTTAATCTCTTCATTCAAGTTATGGCCTAGTATAAAACTCTGTCTTTCTGCCATATGAGAATCCATCTATCTAAATAAAATGTCCAAAAAAATCTGTATTAACAAAGCAACATATGCCATTCAAGTAATTACATAGGAAACATTATCTAAGGATAGGCGCAGTCACAATTTCCATATAACCTAATATTTGCGTGAACTACGAGACCAAAAATCTTGGGAGCCAGTTAAATATAAATGTAATATGCTGACAGAAAAAGTCCAAACATAATTAAATTTCAATAAAAAAGGGCCCAAACCAAAAGACCAAATCAATGTTTTACTGCAATGCAAAATTGACTGATAATCCAGAATAAGTTTAGAACCTTTTCAAAGGCTACTCTGACACTGTCCTTCTGTTAGCTGTTTAGTAAAAGTCCAATCTTCACAGGGTAACTAAATATAAGAAAAATCAGTACCCTGTATCCTTCCCTACATATTTGCGCTTCTAACCTGGCTAGTTGGTAAACAATCATAAAGCTTATTGTAATTGAATAGGCAATGGACACTATAAAAACAATTCAATGCATTCGGTGCCTTTGTTACACTGTAAATAAAAAACACATTAAAGTGCATTCAGAAAGCAGATTGACAAATAAAATGTGACATAAAATCAATAATGAGGTCTGGTGTATCCCTATACCAGTCACCGAAGAAATAAAGCAAGGGAACTGTTATGGCAAACATAAGGTACACCAAATCCTATTTTAATCCTGGATACTGATTATTCACTAACTGTGACAGATGGCAATTCAAGACTTTCAACATAGCATTTAGATTTCAAGAATATTAGCTAAATTTTTTTTGACTATTCGAGACACCAAATCATGTTGCGGGAAGACAGCCTTAAAGATCCTCTGAAAACCTGCACTGATCTCTTGCCTTCAAAAAACAAACTGATGTATTGGTTAACGATTTACGAATCAGCACTTTTACAGTATTTTTGTAAGTCATGCTCAACTGAACAATTTGTACCATGTCACACTGCAATGGAAACGTAGCAATTCGAAACTATACAATTTAGTCTAAGCTAGTCCAGTATATTTATTGAATCCTTTACTCAGGACTAAAGAAAAATGTATTACTCAAGAATTTAAAAATAACTTTTCATTACAATTCCTAAGAGAAACTGGATGAAAAATTTATCCGTTACGGTACCACATTTACCTAAAGCATATTTTGTATTTATTCATTTATCTATTGCTGACACTACATCTTCAACGGGTCTGGTCAATTGATATATAAAAACGAAGAAGATCAATAATTCTAAGGTACAACTGACTCCAGAAATATCTAAAATATAAAATATTGAATGTCTGCTGATTCTGTTTTAATACACTAACAGTTCCTGTATAATACTATAATACTAAACAGTTCCTGACCTCTACAAATAAACACTATATTTCTCTATATTTTTATTGATGCTTTAACATAATCAACACAGGATAAATTCTAATGCTGATGAGACTGAGCTAAGAAATATATCTAGAAATATGTGGTTTTTAGTTATAATGTATATTTTATTTCTCTGGTTCTTCTCCACTAGAGCCTTCTCATCTCTTAAACCTTTTTCCCTCACGAGAGACTTGGGCAAAAAACATCAAAAAAGTACTCACATTATAAAGAACTTTCCAGATCTTGAGTAGATAGGTAAATATGAGTTGATGTATAACAGGATCAATAACGGTATTGACATCACCAAGAATACCAAGCAACCTTCTCCAGAGAGCAACGGCGACATCCGAATACCATCCTGTTCTCTTGCCTCCAGCAAGGATGCTACAGTCATCTGATGGTGCTAGCAGACTATCTGTCATGCGGTTACAAAAAAAATATAAGCGGTTAAGAAAATATATAAGAGAATCTTCATAAAGCGGTGTATATAGCAACAAATGTGAGACCTGTTTTATCAGGCATAGCAGTGCTTTCTTCGAAACTTCCTTCATCACCCGACATACCTCCCAAACAGTCAATATCTGTAAGTTGAAAAGTATGTATAAATATCATACAATGTGACAAATTCCATTCAAATCAATCTCACCAAGCTGGGGAGTGCTACAATGCACATTCAAAATGTCATCAGAAGATTTTTCTAACATTGTTTCGGAGGGGGAATCGTTGCTGCCTTCCCGCTCGTCACCTTCGTGCAAAGTGCCTTCCCGATTACCGACGGCTAGTAAGTCAGGCTGGGAACCAGGCAAAAGCATTGCTGTGGAATCGTACCTGAATGATAAATGATAGGAATGCAGAAGAAAATCAAATATAAAAAATTCACTTGAAATGTATACCAAGCTGAAATGATAGATAATTTATGATGATTACCTGTCACGTGAGGGATGCTTGTAAATTTGGTATGGGGGACTGGACACGCCGGGGCTGTTGGTCTCGCTTGATGAGTCTATGAAAAATCATGATATAATTGATGACTGCTGATTGGTAAATATGATTACTGAGTTAGCCTATCATTAGGATATGGAAATCAACTTCAATACAGTCTTGCGACTTCTTATTACTCACCATTAATGAAAGAAGATGAATTAATCTGAATTTAAGAACTAATAGCAGTTATATCACAGAGATGCTCTTCAACATCAAACCCTTTGTTACAAGATTATACAAACCAAGAATCTTTTCAGACAGGTTAAAGGTTAAGAAACAAAACTGGAATTTGAATTCCAAGTTTCATTAAGAGAAGGGACCGACGAATTTAAAATTCAATTTAAAAATAAATTTCAAACAATCGTTATATTGTCTTTGCAATTAACATATTCTGTGATTATTATCAGTCACCATGCAAAATGCCACACGACACGCTGATCGCATGAAGGAAATGAAAAAGTTTTAAAATTATTACTTTGCTCTTTTGAAAGCATGCTCACTCGTTCATTCAAGGGAAGGTCATTCCTGCAGTCGATTAGCTGTTGTTCAGTGAGATTGGGAGGAGGTAGGGTCCCTGCAGATAGTTTGGAAAGGGTTAATCAATTAATAAAGCAGAGAGAAGGATGACATGCTTTATTGTATGGAAGTTATCATGCGTTACGAATGAACTTGAATTGGCAAAAGTTAAATATGAACTCAATGAAATTAGTAAAATTCAATCAGAAAAATGAAAAATGTACGACTATGTCTAAATCTACAACCATTCCAAACGAGTGAATGGATTCACAAGAAATCAAATATTATCTAATATAATAAGTCTCAAATACTAAATACTGCCATGCGTGCATGCAAACTAGTTATTATAACACGATTATACTTAGCAATTAAAATTATTGTGATAGGACCAAGACTGAACATGCATTTCTGTGTATTTAGACGAGGACAATCAGATAGTCAGAAGCTGTGTGAGCTAGCAATACTATTACAAAAGAAAATGAATAGAACTTCACACAGCTTCAGCAATTATAAATTATTATTGCACTCACCATCTACATTAAAGCAGGGAAAGCAGTGCATGCTGCGAGAAATCTTAAATGGACAGTTGAAAGTATCGCTGGCAGAGCTGACTGGCTCCACTACAACTTCGTCCGTGGAAAGTTTAGTGACAGGGCAGGTGATGGGAAGGGTAATTTGAGAAAGGCTCAAGACATCGATTGGGGACGAGGGGTGAGCCCGAGAAGGATAGGAAAGATAGGACCTCGTTCTACGAAGAGTAGTCGATTTGAAATTGACCTGGACTTCAAGCAAATTCTTATCGCCGGCGTATGGCGCAGGACTGACGGGATTTGATTGAGATTTCTTCGAGTGGGCAGTGTGGGGTAAAGGGGCGTAAGAATTACTGGTCATGCAAAAAGAATTGCAAGCAAGAGGGAGGTTTATTTCCAATGAGAGAGTAGTAGGAGGAGGAAGTGCTGGAAAATCATAGCGAGCATCAGAGAGACAAGAAGATTCTTGGTTATTAGAGTTAGGAACATCTATGCTATTCTCGGCAATGCAACATGTGGAGTAAAGGGTACCAGAAGTTGAACTGCAATCCTCATTATCTCCGTCTATAGCTGAGAAAGAAGAAGACAGGCTAGGCGAAGTGGACGAATTGTCTTCGTCAGCAGATGCAGCACCTGAAGGAACAAGGGCTTGCAAAAATCGAATCCAAATTAAATCCTCTATGGAAATTAAGCCATGTGAATGACAAGGCTGGAATAGTACAGATTGAAGTTTCCAGAATAATGGTCCAAAAAACATTTTCGGGATTGTTATGCGAAAAAACGTACTGTACTTCCAGCCTTGGTGCATGATCCATTTCCCTTATGACCAATAGAATTCATATGTAGTAATTATTAACACCCAATGAGCATGCATTTTCACCATTAATTAGAGTTAAGCGTCATGACATCAATGTCTCAAAACTACCATAGCTAAAAATGCTACAGCATGTTTTTACCTACTTTTCTACTTCCAAAAGGAACAAGGAATATTGAGCCACAATTATAATCTAAAATTCACAACAAACATGCTTCGATTTACCATTCTGCGAATCCTCTAAACAAGTGCCCCAGCCATTTGCTTCGTCTTCTCTCAGACTGGAATATCCCTGCTTATCTGTCATCAAGGACGGAACATCGCCCTCTCCGAGCTCATCGCTGTTGGAATCTCGTTGTTCGGGATCGCCCCATGGGTTCCAGTTGGGATCTATAGAGGCGGAGTCTTGGCTTTTTAGGCTCACCACGTCTGCGGCTTTGTTACAAGTCTAGAGCAAAAGCAAGACATGGAAAAATTTGATAATTGTATGTAGAGTGAAAACATGGAAATAGTAAAAAGAAATTACTGGTGTTTTTTGGTTAGCAAGCCTCTGTTGAATAAGCTCATCAAACATATCATTGAAAGTGTCTTCAACACTGCTCAAACTAGTTATACCATCATCTTCATCTTTTGTGACTTTGAGGCCGTGGACAGCTAATAAATAATAGTATAATATTAAAACAACCTATATAGTAATCTTAGGTCAGCATATAACCCAAGTACCACTGAATTCAATGAAATAATTCTGGACCACGGCAAACACATCGAAGACCAAAGTATTAGTTTTAATTCCGCAAATCCATAAGTATTCCCAATAGTTAGTTTACTGAAATGGACAAGAATATTTGTCCACCAATAAAATAGAATTGTTAACTAACTTTCTGGAGGAGGCGTACCATTGTTATAGCCCGGACCGGAATTACTTCTGTGTCTCAGTGATTGTATACGATTGTTGTGCAATTCATCTATTATAAATTATAGACAAGATATACATTTATTTTAGGCTCCGTATCATTTAATTCTAATTCCAATCCACACTTACCTGGGGTATTTTCATTATTGACATCACTGGCAATATCAGACGTACTGCTGCTACGTTGAATGTTGTCAGATTTACCTGATTGAGCATCAACAATACAAAATACAGTAAACAAGGGTAATATGGTTTACATTAATAATTCATTCATTACAATATCAATATATTGGGGATGTCAACTGGTAATATATTGCTTTACATGGTTCTTATTTACCCTACAGCATACACTCTTAAAGGTGAAATGATAAAATCCAAAACAACTTTATTGTCATTTACCTTTACTCATACCATATTAAATTCATTTATATTGTTCACCCTATCTGCAAATTGTTCTCACACTGTTATATTATAATACAGCTGGTACAAACTTCAACATTTCTGCAAATTCAGGACTATTTTTTAAAATTCGCCAGAAATTCAGACTTGCACTTGGCGGACAGGTAGCCCCTTTCTTAGTTTGTGAAATGAAGAACAACAGTACCTAGCAAATGTTCAGTCGGAGGAGAGAGAGACAAATTGCTGTTGTCAGAAAATCCTCGTTTAAGTGGTATGTGCTTGGGGTACTCAGGTAAGTCTCCAAGAACGGAATTCCTCGGTGATTCCATGTCTGGAGGTGACTCTATGCCGAGCGCTGTAGATAAGTACTTTTTAGTTAATCTCCCCGATGTTTGAAATTTTATCTCAATGATAGATAATCCATACCTGTTTTCGCTCTCATGCGAGTACCGTTTTGTAACCTGGCTTGGGAAAAATTTCCGGCATCTTCTCCTGGGAGAGTCAATTCATTAGAAGGACCTTTGCTTTCAGAGACTCTGATGCCTATCACGGCATGCATCTCTGACTGACTGCGGTCCCTCCTTAATTTCTTATTCGCTTGTGCCCCGGTGGCCTGCACTTGCCTCGATTCGCCTGACCAGCCTCTGCTGAAAGATTGTTCGTCGTTTCTGACAATTTTCCCAAATCGTTCCTTTCTGGGTAGGAAATTTTTAGGGATTTAGAGGGAGAACACTGAAATTAGAGTTCAAACATATAGATAACAGCATACCCTGCTTTCCCTTTCTTCGGTATTTTGTCAAGTGGAAGATCACTCAGCTCTAAACTATAAACATGACGGGCAAGCACACGTGTCATAGTTTCCATGTTTTTCTGAAAAAAAATTGGTTGTAATGAACATAACAAATGATACAACCAAAAATTGCACTAGATTATTACCATTATGGTCATCATAATGTATCACTAAATTAAATGGCATATCAATTTCTAGCACTTCTTCTAGAAGTTTTGAATATTTCATCAGGTATCTCTTACCCTATCTGTCTAATCTGTTGAAATTTAGGACTAGCGATGCAGACAGTTACTGGTAAAAATGTGCGCTTGTGTAATTCTTATAATCACCAATATGTGACAATGCTAACTCTCAACTGAACTCACCGCCCATTCAACAATAAGATCCTTCCAATGCATAAGACTCGAAAGTACATCCACTAATTCATCCCAAAGTTCACGTGACACATGAACAAACAGGTTTGCTTTGATCCAGGATACAATAAGCGTCTGAAAGACATGAAAATGATTAAGGGTATATAAACATATATTGTTATGGTTGACACAATTATAAAATTCTATGATATTACTTGAAAAACCGGACTGGCCAGTCTGCCCGCCACCGTGGTAGCCCTGATGGACTGGGGCACGACAGTGTCCTGCAACATGATACGTGTAATGTGCAATAAAACCTGCAGGAGCTGTGTCCATGTTGTAGAGTCCATGACGATGTTCATTACCATATGGCGATATAAATTGAGTACACGTTTGCAGACATCAACCTATGAAATATTTAGTGCCAACTTAATGAATTGTCGATGTACATGTACAATAGTCTTGCTGGATTATTAGATTTGCAGGTGTAACAGCCCAGAATATACCCCTGCCCAGAGTATACCCGGGGTTAAAGTAGGCTAGCCGGTCAAAACTGGCTCTTGTAAAAAAAGCAATAAATATCTTGCCAGAGGGCTAATTTGTGTGTGCATAGCTCAGAGAGAACATTGCCTGTAATACTAAAGTACTCACTCTACCTGAGCATGTATAAGTCTAGACGCATCGCTTGGAGGTTCAACAAGAAACACATGAGCAGAGTTTGTCACAAAGAGCTGGTAAGTAGTTTGACAGCCAGTACGAACCTGAAAGAATATAATATTTCAAAACTACATATAGGCTGCTATCTTTTCCTTTATATATAGAAAACAATGCATACTACTGACAGATATGAAAACAACTCACGTAAGATGCATCATCTATCATAGGATTAAGCTGACCGCGCATGTACGAAATGTTTCTGGTGGTCGTAGAAGAAGCCTTAGATTTCTTGAAGCCATTTCTTCGTCGAACGCTTGGACTGCTTTCGATTTCATTCACATCCTACACAAAACATATAGATGTGCATTGGTAAATTAAAATTGTTCATCTCTGAAGAAGATTTGTAAAATAAATATAAAAAATATGTATGGTAGCTGACTCACTTCTAAAGTTTCATCTTCATTCAACCGGTTGTCTGTCACATTCAAATCAGGATCTTCCATGAATACAGGTACATTACTGTCCTGTTGTGCAAATAGAAAAAAAGGTTGCCAAGTTTGTGTGGTAGAAAGTTTACAAAGAAATTTGGAGCTGTTGCACTCACCTGAATCCACTCTTGATAAACTTTCACAACACGGCTCATGGTTGCAGATTCAGTAAAAGGAAGAATGAAGGCCTGGAAATACATACAATCTACTAAATCAAACTAGGTTAACATTACAACAAAGTATTTCAAGCAAAATATCTTTCAGTTGCCTGTTTCAGCATTCAACATAATTTTGTTCTATTTTGACAAAGTTTTTATGAATAAAAAACATTCGAAAAACAAACCTGGCGAAAGATCTCGTGAACGATGTTAACATTTGTTCTTGTTGAATAGAGGACTTTGCGTACTAGTTTCTCTTCCAGCTCTGAACTGTTGGAACGCAGCTTGTCATCCAAGCTGGACAGGCTGGTCAGACTAGGAGCCTAGGCAAACAAAAGCACAGTATTACAGTATCCTCAATTTTATATTCAACTTTAACGATCCGTGTCCAAAAGTTCAGTTAAGACCCAAACACATATTCAATGTCGTATTTAATGTCGCAGATATCGCAAGCTTTATTACAGGTTGAACATGATTTTAGCTGGGAAAAGTATTGTCAGTGTGGCTACAAACGAAGCCATGATCGTCTTGCGCTAAACCCACGCACAGTGTTCGTGTCAACAACAAGTGGTTTGTACCAGACAGTTTATAATGTATGACGCTGCATAGTAGTGATTTCATTTCCTTTGGAAAACATTCTTTGGTATTTTAGACATCTGACATCTTCGACCTGTATAAGATGTGAAATGATTACTTTATGCATAAACCTTTTCAGTGAGCGTGCTTGTATTAGAATGTGATTCTTCTGCCTCTTGTAATCCAAGTGATTTTGAGGTTGGTATTAGTGATTTCGAGTCATTATCCATGTTATTTTTCTCAGTCATGCTGCAAATAAAAATTTACCATTAATTCAAATGTTTAAAGCTATGATCAATTTCAAGAATCGAACACATCAGATAGCACACAAAGTTAGTACAAAGAATTAATCTGTCACGTCTACAGCATGAGCAAGAGATGCATAATGAAATCGAACAATTCTACAAAATTATGAGATCAATTATTTCAAGATTTTGTGATGAACCGTGCATCACGGTTTGATTGAAAAACGAGAACAAAAAATTGGACCATTCTTTAAGAAAAACAAATAATCACCCTATCACAGAGGTGACTATGTGTTGTTGCTGGTGAAGATGCCTTTGTAAGAGCCGCGGCAAACCATCCAAAATGATGTCGTACCTGCGACGGCAAAATGAAAGCGATAGCACAATCGAGAGGAAATAGGAGATAGAAGCGGTCACATTTAACATGCAAAACAATGAAAACCAAACAATTCTAGACATGGTCATGCTTACGACTGCTACTGCGAGAGCCAGCCTACGGTGGTAACACAAAAATTAAAAAAACGGGAAGATATATTGGAATCTAATTGCTTTAATAAATAAACTTTATGAGAAATCGTGAACTCAAATAGGAGGTTGGACGAAGTATTAGCTGAAACAGCATAGTAAGCGGCTTTTTCGCATCACCTGCAGTAGTTGTTGCCAACTTGCCATGTATAGCAACAGCACAACAGTCTGAAAACATGACGCATGCTCCGAAATTGAGGCAGGAAACTGATGAAGTGATTCATGATGCATGTAAGGATAAGTACTTTATTAAAGATTTCAATGAATAAGAAAGGAAGAGTTATCTCCGGCCCCAACTAAATCTTTTTCAATGCTTGATTGCAGCACGAATTATACAGAATCCATCCTTAGGAAACTGAATAAATCCGCATTACAAAAACAGTAAGTCAATAGGACAAACAAAGGTGTTTAAGCATTAAGAAATTTAAGGGTACCTAATTTTCAATTCTAAAGAATGATCTACAGGACAAAGAAAATTGAATAAACTATTCATCCATTCCAATACATTGAAATTCATCGGATGACTTGGTAATTTTTGTATTACAAACGCTAAAGACACTATGTATTTTCTTGTCCGTGCATTACGACACACAGGCAAATTAATGAACACTGAGCACTGAACACTACACAAGCATGCTTCATTTCTCTAAACTGCAAGGGATGAAAAACTTGGAAGTAGAGAGAGCAACAAGACACTCAAGCAAACCTGCCGCCCTTGAATTTGCTCTTGTCAGCAACATGGCTCGTGAAGGCAACTACCCATTTGATGGTCGAGACACGGGCGGGTAGCATAGGGAACCCAGCAGCAACCTCAATGCAGGGATCGATTGTACCAGTGTCGGTAACATTGAGAACGTAATTGACAGGTTCTCTTGGTTCAGGGAGAGCTGCAACATAACAATTACATAGAAATATCAGAATATGTACAGAAAACATTATCATAAGGCTTCCCAAGTTAGGTTGAGGCTCTGAACAATTTAATATAAAACCTCATTAAATCATTCCCTTATAAATTTGATTAAAAAAAATAATTGCAGGATTCAATCAGTATATTGCTGTAAATGCACAGGAGTAAAACAGGTGGTGAACTTTTATATTGTTGAATTATCAGTATGTATTCTCCGCAAGTTCTAACTGTCAATCCAACAGTGCTCTAGAACTAAGAATATGATGCACATGTATTACTCACATAGATCAGGTTGATAGACGGACATTTCAAAACGAAAGTCAGTAAATATATGAGGAAGATAACAGCGTTTAAACATGTCCCATAAAAACGAAAAGCTTTGTGTATGCATGGTGTCCGAATCTTTCCATTGCAACCTGTATGACTGTAACAAAATTGATTGACAGTGAGATTGATAAATATGTAATTCCATTATAAAGAATATTCTGAAATATATTCTCACCTCGACCACCATGTATTCCAACATATTGTCCAAGAAAATCTTGGTCAAATCTGGAGGATTTTTTTCACCAGCCAAGGGTGGTATCAGGCAAGATATTTCACTTGGTGACACGGCAGCTAAGAAGAGAGATCAGTAGTTGTGAATTATCCATAAAGGAAAGAATTTTAAATTGCTTTAGACTGATTTTTTGTTATTATACTGTTGAATTCATTTGATATCACAATCTAATCAATTTTCACACTTCAAAAAATAACAATAATTTCCATTAGGTAAAATCATTAAATCGCTAATACACTCTAGTCTTCGATGTAAGTCATACTTTGGTTTTCAGGTGTTGGATGAAGCAAAGACTCCAGTGTCGACTTGGCATATCTTTTATCCTCTGTCAATGGTGGAGGGAAACCCGGGACAAGACACGCATACAGCAGCATGGTGGCTTCCCTAGCGTTCGCCTGGAGCGAACGAAACCAAAGCAGAAAGAATCGCATTCCTTCTTTTCGCATCTGCACACAAGGAAATTTGCACTTGGTAAAATGGAATAAAACTTCTTCTACATTCAATAATTACTAATACTAGAGCATTTGTACCTTCCTCCCATATTAAAAAAAAAAAAGCAATACTTGCCTTTAGCGAATTGCCAGGATGAATTAACTTCTTTATTATATGATCTGAATAAGGAAGAGGTGATGATATCTCAAACAAATCGTTCGCAAAGGTATACACAATAGCTAATATATAGAAGTATACCCACCTATACTGTTGTATTGCCATCTCTGATGAATCATGTCTGGTAAGGTCAGCAGAATACTCTGTGAAGATACGTAGATAAATGTTGATTCAAGCTAGCTTATACCTTAGGTTATATACATTCTGAAATTTTGCATGTTAAGTGGTAGTTATGTATTATGCATGCTCAATGCATAATAATTTGTATTCAGAGTTTTCATGGAAAAATTACAAAATTACGCTACTGTGAAACTCAGTGACAAAAAATAGACATTAGGAACCCTTGATTTCCTCACTAGCAAATGATTATTGATTATTGTGGTTTCGAACAATGAGGTTGAAGAGTATTTTTATACCAATTATTGTCTAGCAGTGTCAACGTTGTAAAACCCATCACAGGATATATTTTTTTTTATATATAATTTGAACCATATCATATGCCACTTTAAAATCTGATCATTGATG
>QXVX01008342.1:42430-82414 GCA_013436065.1 Halocynthia aurantium
AAATTGACGACTCCTCTTCTAAATACTGTACTTGCATCTTTAATATATAATATATTGTAATAGCATTATATTTCAACATCAATACGTAGTATTATTATATTAATTGGGTTGTACCTCTGAAAAATAGTGAACAAATTCCAACACAAAACAGAAAAAATTGTTTTGCGCCCATTGCTCTGGAAATGCACAATTTGATTTTAGCAATGTACAAGGCGCATTTTTATAGTTACCTGAGATAAGGCGCACACGTTTCGAGACTAGATTCGAGTCATACAATAGATAGAAATAAAAACAAAGAAGGTGGTAAATCATCTTTCGAGTTTTGATTGACAGCGGTTGGATAATTCAACGAGCGTAACGAAAATAAGGAACCATTTCGATACCAAATACGAATGGAATGCTGTGCTCGTTAGTGCAGTCTCCGTATGAACTTGTCTGTCACCTCCACCTGTTCCATTAGGGCATTAGGCGATCGTTGTTGATATAACTAGCGGTAAAGAAGGATGTGAAGCATTGTTCGAATTTAGATTTACCGCATTATCGTATACGACGCAAGCAGATTATAATACACAGAGATCAAAATTGTGAAAACAAAGTATCCCCTTGTAGACCATAAAGTACGGTATTTATTATCCGTTATGCTTCAAAATACGAATTCTTTCATGCCAACTTGAAGCGTTACTTTCCGATTGGGCTCTACCTTTCTGTGGTGCTAGATTGTTTGTTGCCAGCGATTGCCTTTTTGCATTACTCACTGTGTTGCTTTTATTCTTCTTTGCTCTAAAGATTTTAATAATGGGAAAAAACGACGGTTCAGAGCTACATAAACTTTGTTTCATGCACTAAATTAATAAAAATATAGTATAAATCAACCTCAGGTGATATGTATACATATGGAACATCAATAGAATCTGGGTCTCATTGTGCATGTATATATTGTAAAATTCGAAACACGCCAGGCATTTCCGATAAGGATAGTAAACCGGTAATAGGTAACACAGTACTGTACATGATTATAAAAGGATGGAAGCGAGGTAGGTGTAATCACCGGTATTTTCCATCTATTATGAAGGGATAATGCTACATTAATGATATTAGAATATTTTTATTCGAATAGCAATTATGTAAGTAAGTGACACTCCGACTAACAACAGTAAAATGATTCATTGGTACGGTAGAATAGATAATGATTCATTCCTACAGTTTATTAGACAGTGCTGATATACAAATTACCATCCGAGTACTACTATACGTTGCCTGTAAATTAATATTCAGCAGGTAAATATTGACTTTCATTTGCCGTGTACCTTTGGTGTTACCCAGATATAGAGATCGAAAATTGCCGATTGAAATTCATGTACGCACATGTTCTTTGCATACGAGTGTTGACGTAATTCAGTTGACTTCCACGATACATGGGAATTATGAGATTGGAAATGAGATCCTTATTGATTTCGCAGAGGTAATAAGCTAGTTCATTGTGTAGTATAAAAATAAATCTATAGTAAGGGATTTGCGCAGAGTAGGAAGCATGACTAAATTGATTTAGGCATTTGATATCTAAATGTGTTGTTGGTTCTAGTTCGATTCAAATATATATAAAGTATATACTGTATGCATATTGAACCCTAATACAAGTTATCTTGTATTACTACCGACATATGCAAGAATTTCTGATAGCTCGCGTATTTATAAAACAACATTGGCGTTACATACGATTATTGCATGCGCAGCAGCAGCCTAAATTTCGTACCACTGAATACACACCGCGAGGCTACTTAGTACTTACATAAGCCGTTTTATATTGATTTTTTCAAAGCACTGCATTATTCTCGCGTATCATTTTATATTTGGAATTACATTACACCCGTAATTACAATAGTTCATATAATTTCAAGTAGATTAAATATATATCTTTTACGAAAATTAAATAATTTCTGTTTCGTCAGTAATCCCTTTGGTGCATGTACATCATGAATAAAGGCTGATCGATTACCGTGGTTAACTTTTTATATGCGATATGTATTTCGAACTTATGTTAATATGCATGATAAAGAAGAAAGGTCAATAATGCAGGAAATTTTCGGAATCTTCAATCCGACTTTTTAGCTCATGCTCTCGAGACTTGCATTTCTAACATGTATTTCTTGCAGGATAAACAGTAGCCGCGGTTAATGATGTTGTTACCGGATATCCGATAAATTTGAAAAATAATTATATCATGCCACATCCGAATGTAATTTTAACTGTATTAAATATTCAGATTGAGGATTTAGACATGATCCTGTATTAGATGTATTAGCTTTAGTTTTGCCTCAACTTTCATGTTCACTAAGTTGCTAGTTTGCACCAATAATCTTTTTGTAATCTCATAAGAAGATTATACATATTTTTTTCGTATATTCAATTTGGGCTAAAAAATGTAATAATGAATAACCTAACATATATGACAACGATATATCAGGATGTTCTATGATGCATAAATCCTGTAGTGCGCTGCTAATGCTTAATACTATGTCAGTCGAAGCTTTACAGCGGACAGAGTCAGAATGAAATGAGGTTGCAACCTCATAGAACGTGACATTACGTTCCATTCGTTGCTATTGCGAACAAATAAATTAGGGTGTAGTAGAGTAAAGCAGCTACCAGAAGCCAGAACTAAATTATCTTGATTGAACTGAAGAATTATTATTATATGAAAATGGATGCTACGATTAAATTCAATAAAGAGAAAAATAGCCATAGCAGCATCGCGTTACCACAATAATTTGAACTTAATTGTCAGTTAATTACGCTCTATGTACGACCTTTCAGATCACTACAGTAGTTACTTTCTATATCTTCCTTAAGATTTCGATCTAGTCAGTATATCATTATAATATGCTGTAAGTACTATATGTAAGTGGTCATTATTTACGTCCACCATAGAAAGTCTGTAACGAGGGCTGTAAGAACGTAATTTATGGACTACGACTATTGTGTGTGGACGAAGGCTATCCTTATTGTTCTCTTATTCATCTTCCGGCTGATCGTTCACAAGGGACACTGAACCGCACTACTAATGTCACAGTACTACCAATAATAATAGCAAGTCTAAAGAAGAGTTGTGTGAACGGTCTACTGCCTATGTCAGATTTCGTTTCGGTGCCGAACAGTGTGCCTCTGGCAGTCTTTACTGATTTTAATGATGTCTCTAAGACGAAATGATTTTTGTTTGATCATTGACGTAATAACGACGGTATATTTGCGACAAACAGTGCTCAACTCGTACAGCGTTCGTTATTCGACTTTGGGAATAAATTCTATTGTACTCGTTTCTGCGTTGTGTACATGAGATTAAGGACAGAAGTTATTTGATTTTATATATAGCTCTTTCTGCTTTTGTTACTAGATGAGAAACGAGATTGAGTTCTTTCACCGATAAGAATACAGAGACTATGAAGGATTACTCTGTAACTACATTAGTAGTAAGGGTACGCTCGCTATACCGCGTATTGTTAGGTAAGCATGAGTGTGTATACAGCAGATAGTCAATTTAGTAGTTTTCAAAACAGGATTTAACCGGAGTTTATAGTTCATTGATCGACGCTAAAAGTTTACAGCAGTGTGATGATAATAATATTTTCTTTACTTTGGGCAGTGTGAGTAATACGATTCACAGCGAGAATAGTAGGTTTATCGCTCGCATCTCAAGAATAGGAAGTAAACTGATACTCACACACTTCCTTCGCCGTCTCATGCAAAAAATACTTCTGGGGAGCTGCTGTATGCAGAGCTTTGCATATTAGATCAGGTTATTAATTTTTCAAAATATTCAATCTAAGAGCAGCTGTAGGTTGGGTAATTCGAAAGAAACCGAGTACATATCGAACTACTTACTCTAATTACTATGCGTTGATGAAGTACACGGCATTCAAGTTATTCGAATCGTATCGATCGCACCTATAATCTTTATTATTAATAACATTCTCGTATAGTTTATTCAATATACTTTCGGTCCGTAGCAATAGCAACATATTTCAGATCTAGCTTTCTCGTCAAGATAAGTTAATGATTGTTGAACAGTATAATAAGCTTTTAGCTGGCGTCCGTTTGGTTAGAGCAGTGGCACAACTACGTAACGCTCCATTGTGTGTAGGTTATCTCTGACAAATCCATTGTGCACGGTTTTGTCGTAATTTTAACTACATTAGCGTGTAGTGAATATTACATAAACTAGCAGAACAATGACAGGTGCTTAGTTTTCAGATTACCAGCCTCATCGTTCAGTTTTCAGTAGAAAGGTTACCATGGATGAGTATTTAGTCAGAACAGTTGAAATTTCATTTCGGGGGCCAACATGGAAATTAAATTATGCGAAAATGTGTTGTGGTGCTTTCCCCCCTTCGACCCTTTATGAATGCGGTCCTGATTGTCCTACTCTTTTTCAGTTTTTTGTTCAGTTTACCGTTATCACAGTATCGAAATGAAGAAAAAAAGTGATCAGAAATATGACAGTATAGCAATGCTATCTGCTTGTCTTCTGATGGTCACTTTCGCTGCCGGTATGCTAATCTTATTTAGCGAAGTAAGAGACTGTTGGCACAGACAAGAAACCATGGAACTGGCACGAAGACTGAGTGTCCACACAGAACGAGAAAACTTCCTTTTGTTACAAATGATACAGAATAGAATAAAGGCTATTCTACAGGATTCCTCTCATCTACCCGACCCTGAAGTTTGCAAACAGTTACTCAACAGCATAAATAAAACGAACTTATCTGATTCGGTCAGCTACTTAAACGAACTGCAGCGATGCATGAAACGAGGCCATTCCTACCGTGACTCGGGAGTAATTCTGGTTCGTGATTTAACGGACGAGATTGGTGAAGACTGAAAACATGAAAAATAAATAAGATTCCTGTATTATCTTCATAAAAAATGTGGCAATATTAGCGTGATCTATGACCTAGGTATTTGGTACACAAGACTGGTCTGAAACATCTTTCCTTTCAATCGCCAAGATAACTTTAATCGAATAATTTTCCTAAATTGTTGGGGAGACGTGAAACGAGTGATAAAATAACATTGGAAGTGTAGAATGAATTTTACTAGTGATACAGTAAAAAATATCATCTGCACTCGAATGTTGGATAAATGTTACCCCAGTTAGCCAGTAAGACATTGTATATCGGCCAAACTACTTTTCGTGTACACAGCATAAGAGTTTGCTGCATGAGTGTGAACAATACCGCATGATACTGAAATAAAACAATGACGGCAACGTGCATCCAATATGGCAGGAAATCCAATAAACGCGACAGAACAAACTCATTTCCTAGTAAAGAAGTTGCATTATACTATTCCGTATTTTGCAATGATGTTCAAACAGTCTACTGACGATGTAGCTTAATGATAAGTTATTTAGCCTGCTAAACGGGAACTCTATCTGGAAGGTTATTAGAGTTAAAAGTTGGAATAAGTTTCAAACAGCATTGTTCAGACGTTGTTGACATCCAAGTATGCATACCAAATTTTTTAAAGATAATTACAAATTCTTGAAAATCAACTAATAAACGAAATCCACTGTTATTGTTAAATCCAGTTTGTATATTTATCGATTGAACGCTAAGCTGTTATTCCGCCTCTATACTTTTCTGCTTTCCGTTTGGTTTCATAGCGTTTATTGAATATGGAATATTTTTTCAATAAAACAAACTCAGATGAAAACTCTGATAGCGCGAGTGATGGTGAAGCAACAACAACACGACCTATTGAGGTCGCACTGGAACATAGCTGCCATGTAAATAACTCAGAATTCATAAACATTACTGAAACCGTAGTAAGATATTTATTTCCATCGATAAATAGATGATATAACGAACCGCGTCATCAAGGAGAATACGACTCTTTCTAAACTGATAAACCTGTTATTAATATCGCAAGATGACGCTAGAGAATAAGTAAACTGATCGCTATGTGAGCAAGACACATTCGCTTTACTCACAGTGAACTAAGCTATATAAATCGAGGGACAGCAAAGTAGAGTCACTCCAGTGATGAAGGTTGTAGTAACATCCGAATATATAAAGGTAACTAATAGACGCATATCTAAAAGTAATGTCGCATTACAAAGTCATACAATTGCTGAGAATCATTGTGTTTCACACGGTTTATATCGCCGCAGTACTGTGTAGTATAACATCAGTACAATCTACAACTATACGGCAAACCTCATAATAGGAGAATTTGTTTTATAAACGCCGAAGTAGACATGATAACGTTCGTGTGGCGATGCTGACATCTAGCGGTGATAGGTTTGGGGAATTAAACGGAATGTACGTGTCAGCGCTAAACAACAGAAGTTAGCTTTAAATGTTTGTTAAACTACTTTCGAAACTTATTCACAATCAATTTAGTTCATAAATTTAATTAAAAGTATTCTATTTCGGAATTAAAATAAAACAGAAAATAAATCACGTCAAAAGTCATGCACAAGCAGAAACGTCACAAAATTATCTCGAAGAGCGACAAGTTACCGCGATAGCGCTTTCAAAAACGTTCCTGCTCCAAAAAAAAATTGCCGTAAAAGCTCTCAGCTATATTAAGCGTTCTTTTGGGAATGGTCAGTCTGGGACACATTTGGTTAGTAGTTTCATTTTATTTGCGGTGATAGTACGTACCATCAGTCACTTTTTACATTATCCCACACGGTATAGTAACTAGTATGATTTTTTTTGTCAACAGAAGGCACTAATGGATATAGTTCCCCTCTCAATTAGGCCGCATAGCGCACAAAATTGGTCAGAACGCTGTTTACAAAGTTGTCGAACTCATAAATTTTGCATAATACAAAAAATACAGCTTTGATGTACGAGGTTATAGTACAACACAGCACATATCCACTCTATCTGATCCTACATAGAAATCCAATTGGATTAGTATTTAAAGGCGCTTGGAAAATGACGAACGAACTCACACGACCCCTTTTACGGAGAGAAGCAACAGACGTATTTTCCGTTGTACAGATCATTATACTGTTATCTTATTGAGTTTATCTTCCGTTAAGCTCTCTAGTGTCGTGAGAGTTCGGTGCTTAGATTCTGTTGATGTGTGTCGATATTAACCAGTTAACTCCTCTGCATTTTTCACATTAACACTCGATATGAATGTATTTTAAGTGAAGGCAGTCCTCAATAAGTTTATCTAAACTAAAGGCAGCTGCTTTCCTGCGCCTATGGCTAGCACTAAAATTTCGACATTTTACCATAATATAATGACGATTTTTTTCATTATTTCATTCGGATTATTATTGTTATATTATATACAAATAATATAATTACATTACAGTACGAATGTTTACACCGAATAAACGAATATCAGTCAGGGATATGCAAAATTTATTCACTTAAATCTTTCTCCACCGTTCCTAACAGCAACGAAAGGGTTATTTTACGTCGCAGCTGGACCATTGATTCAAGTCGCAAGCCTATTACGATCGTTTTACTGGGATGTCCAATCGAAACCGACACGGAAAAAGGGAACATTTGTTTACAAAGAGACGGGCACTTACGTGACCACATCTATTGTACGTAGTCCCAGAGAAAACGACGAGATGACGCAATGACGTCGTTTGAAACGGGTTCGATCGAGTTCGAGCTTTTGTAATCTCATCTTTCTCTACGTCTTCCCCGAAGAGTTTGTTCCTGTTATTTACTTTGCCATATGAGGATCGGGGAAACTAGTACTGTACAATTTCTCGTGCCTTTGTTTTTCAAAGCCTCGCCTTCCTATTTACTTAACGAACCAATATTTAGTTTATCATGCAGTAAACAACAAATTCTACGGATTGTTTGCGCATTGGACCAGAAAATAAAATCTTTTTATGGCACAAAGCAACTGGAAAAGTAATAAAGCTACGTAAAACCGATGTAATAGACGAAAAACTAAATAAACTGCACAGACCTTCCCTTTTCTACAGTACATAAATATACTCCACATTACACATAATGTAGAATGATGGGAAATTTTAGCTAAAAGTTTCTCACTCCCACCGGGTGAAAAAATATACAAGACGCGTCAATTTTCCATGGTAAGTTTTGTTTTCACCTTGGTTGAACGCAAACACGTAGAATACATCTCTGCTAAAACATAGATTGGAGATAATTGTTATAGTCAGGCACGAACATTTTACACACCTCACTAGGTGGCGCTATTGACTAAACTGACAGCTCTTAATTTTTCCACTCAAAATCTAAAATCTTAACTTTTAATGGAGCCAATCAGTCAATGAAAAAGAATTGGAGCCAGATCAACAGAAAGGACAAAGAGGGCTTCAACAAATATTTTGCTTTTGTATCCATCCTACTGCGCATTTACCACTAACTCCAAAATATGGTTTACATTGCTTCAATAAAATAAATTAGGGAGGAAAGCACAAGTGAATTATACTAAGTGACATTTACTGGGGTGCGGTTGAAATTACCAATCGATTAAGAAATAATACGTTTGATATGAAAACACCATTAGGACAGAGACCTCCAACGAGCTCGACTTCCTCAACTCAACTTTCGAGAAGTTTCGTACTGGGCATTACGCCAGTTGGCACATTCGGTTATTTTATATTACGGGCGACAGAACTCCATTGTTGTTCCTTCGTTCGCACGAAACGTAATTGACCGGAGCCATAAAACGTCCAAACGATACCGTTACCTCGTTAGCCTTTTACCCTCGTTCAACCCGGGCAATGATGGAGAACGATAAAATCGACCGAGGAGGGTCTTGATAAATCTACATTATGCTACAGGATGTTTTTTTGGTTTGCGACATAGATTTGAAGAGACTGGAAGACAGCATACGAACAACACTCGGAGGGAGAATGACCGACTCCGTTACAACAGTAATGTTTGTCAAAACATGTTTTGTACATTAATGGAAAATTACATCATATTACATTGGTATTACAAGCAGGGAGTGCTGAGAATAAAACTGTGGGAATAAATTATCCTGAGATAGTCTAAAGATTAAATTTTTATCGGGGAAGAAACAAGCTATAAATTATAGGTCAAATGGATGTGGGAATATTCGTGGCGCATTACTACTACTGTACTGGACGTATTTATGTAACTAAATTATAAAATAGAACCATTCGACATTTCGACAGGGGAGGAAACTATATTCAATCTCAAATGAATCGCCCGATAAAAGAGCGTCCGTTTGATTTATTATGTAAACCAAGCCATTAAATTTTAATAGCATATGTTAAAATTTGACTCACTCGAGTGTATGGTGAGTGAGTGACCAACACTACATTTGACTTTTAGGAAATGAATGGAATATTCTGGCACTAGACCTCAGTATTAATAATCGTAATAACTTCGATGAAAACTTATCAGTGTTCTGGGGTGTTGTTTCATTGCAACGCTGCAAGCCATCATTTTAATCCTTAGTAATTCCATTTTCCCTTCAATATAATTACTGCGCAATACCGAGTAGCGAAATTATATACACACGCCCTCGCAAATTCGATCCGTCGATTTTGCAGTATTTCAAGTCTCAATTTCTTGTAGGTAATATCATAATAACACAAAAATACAAGTACTAAATAGCACCAATTTTGAAGACTACAGGGTGACATTTAAATCATTTTGTGAGATCATGTTCCTAAAGTGTTTTTGGAAATTCTTCACATGCGGCATAACACCAACGCGGCCTCAAAAACAAAATTTTAAACCGTTCGAACCGTTGTGAACTAACGTCTGATATCTGACATACTCATCTCCATTACACATGAAAATATCTTAAAACCGGATTATTATGAACTTAAACAAAAACTTGTTGTGGTCGCACGTCATGTTCCATTATTGTATAATTTTATACAAGCGAATAAAGTTTCTTATACTATCTATTCACATGTTCACAACTGAACGCACGTCATACCGATCAAATCAGAATCACTGCGTTGAGAAATTCGATTCCGGAGTCCGAATCAACTATGTATTCAGAATTCAACATGCAGAGTACACAATTTGCTAACGTCACTCGATTTGATTTTTATTCTGAAAAATTATTAACGAAGATTGTTTTTGACGGCACGGGCAGTAAACAACCTCAAGTGTATATATAACGATGATGGAAGAACACTCCTAACTCTTGTTTGTTAAAGCACTGTGTAAACCCCAAGCAAGAATTACAAGTTCTACATCATACGAAATCCTACATTTGGAGTGGGACTTTATGTATCCTTCATGACTATACTTGACAATAGATGAGCCGATTTTCAAATTGCTAAATAGCGTTCCGAATACTGGTTACGGCTAAACTGTTCCACTATGAGATATGATAATTGTACAAATTCAAATCACTTGTCATATAAAATCCACTGAATAATGGTTACAACGTATTAAAAAATAAGGCTAGATTACAATTTTACAGTGGACCAATTTCGATTAATATTTGAAACTAATTATAACGATCATCAGATCGCTTCTGTATCTCAGGGTCATGTCAAGACTGAACATCCTTGCAAGGAGAGTAATATAGAACGGTTGAGATGAAAATTTTAGACGAGTGGGGGAGTTCAACATGCATTACGTAATTAGACCGTATTATAGATGACCCCCAACCGAACCTCTTCAATTTTGGGGTAAGGATTATTTTTTTTTTCTACTGTTTCGTCAATGGCAGTCAGTTTCCTGTTTGGTACATAACGGGGATCAGATTTTTAACATCACTCAGTTACCCATTCATTTTCTGTTGTTTTCACCAAAGCCTGCTTGATTAACTCAAACGCTAACCCACTTTAGAACAAAACGACACTTATTCAATTACCCTTGCCACGTCACACCCAGTGACTCAAGCTTTTTCCTTTATCTGAGGAATGTCGCATGTGTTTTCTTTCGAAAACCCAATCTACCGTGGTCACGAACTTCAAAACAGTCAGGTATGTGGGACAAGTCTACTTTTACCACGATTACGGAGAAAAAGGGCTCTAAAGGTGAACCCCGAGACCCGGCGGTTCTTCTTGACCAAGCGCATTGGAACCCGAGATCAGCGGAACTGAAATTCGCTTTTCCCAACTCTGTATAGAGTTTATTGGACCCACTAAATACCGATGGTGTTTTGCCGGCCGGGCTTGTTTACTACGCTAAGGTATCGGTTGCCTATCGATCGAATTCCAGACAAAATGGGAAACGGCACTTTAGTTTTGGAGCGCTCACAATACTCGTTACTATAAACCAGACAAGGAAATCAAGATAATTAAAATGTCTATGCGGAACCGAAATTATATATCTGCCGTTGAGTCGAGAGCAACATGTTTGATTAGTAACGGGTTACGGAGGGGGAATTTATCTAACTGTGCACGATTTACTAGGTAATTTATTTTCCACTTACTCAAAACATTGCACCTTGTTGATTGAAGTCAGCTATTTTGGGATTCACGGAAAACATAATTACAAACTATATTGTAGTTACTGCCAAATACAGAACTAGTGTTGTGACCAAGGACGGATTTGAGCACAGCCTGACCTGACCTCCCGGTTCCCCCATTGCTTGATTGGCAAGTTACCTAATATTGAATAGAGTTCCGAAGGTAGATAACAACAAATTTATATCTATTTGACAAGGCACCATAGATTTGTCGATCTACCGCCATATTTCTGTATATGATAGCTTGTGCTCATATTGCTTAATGACGGCGGTAATACAGGAATGGTTATGACTTGTGCGGGCAAGAACTGACGTATCAGGCGCCTTAATGAAAGACGCAGTTTATTCTCAGGGCTGTGCAATCTATGTATGACCTTTCGGGAATGAAACGTTAGGAGCTTTGGCACTCCTTTTAGTGGCTACGTTTGATTGAAACGGTACACCGATGGTATTACATATTCTTCATTTATAAGTCACATGAGTTTATTATATCGTTGATGACACATTTGGACTGTTTCGTGTAAATTGAATTATTTGGAAGAATTGATGAAAAATGAATTACATTTGCCCCCATTAACCTTTTCCAAATATAGGCTCTGAAAGTGCTAAAATATAGGTATAATAGGTTGATGAGACACCGTAAAAAATGAACGCTATCCGTTTTCATTACTATTCATTTCTATAAGATGAGATGAAGTCCAGGTACCATTGTTATTGAGGACTCAAAACTCAAAATCGTTGTCACTATTAAAAACAATAGGCTACATTCTATTTATCACGTACGTCATTATGCCACCGTGGTTATTAATCTATCAAGCGCGGAATGCTGACGTATTATTTGGGTGTTTTCGAGAATGTGGTCAGATGTATTTCAATAACGAAGGGTTCGTTTAGGCATCCGAATTTTGTTATTCAGAGCTAGGAAACATTTCCTGTCTAGTTGTATTATTAGTCCGACAATCGAATTTTTTTTGTCCTGGTATCGTGGTGTTACGGTGCAATGACAGCACAGTATACAGTAGACGATGCGCTTCGCCTACCGTCAGTGAGTAAGAACAGATGGATTTTCCTGTTTATCTCGCGGTAAAAAACAGTAGTAAGAGAGCCGTCATTGTATAATTGGATGCTTCTGAAATAATTTGTCGTTCGTGATCAAAATATTAACTTCGTAGCCGAGTGTTTACGCACGCAGATCCGAGCAATGCGACGTCAATTGCTCAAACGGATTTAAATTGGTTTGAATTCAGCCCAAAATGTAAGGGGAGCAGCGCCATTCTCATAACAACCGTGACAAAAATATTTTTATAAAAAAACAGAAGATGTCGTTACAATAAGTTTCGATTTAACTACAGGTGGCCATAGAGTTTGAGTTACCCTCATAATTTGTTATACCATTATTGCTAACCTAACAGTCAAGTTCATACTGGCAAATTGGCACGAATACTGTCAACTACTGTATTATACTATCAGATTTCATTCGCTCCGTTGAAAAATCAAATAACTTGTAATCTAAAATGAAATGTACTGCTATGTGTCAATTGCAGGGGGCCTTGATGATAAAGCTATTGAAACGCCCGCATATTACGTACTTTATGGAAAATAGTGTTTATGACAATCAACTCAATTTAATATTTCATAATTTTAAATTTTAGGATAATACACCCAATATATATGGATTCAATATTCTACTTATTCAAACAGACGCCCCCGGTATATTATACATTCAAGTGACACTTCCTACCAAGAGCCCTCTTTCGTTCATTCCGTCATCACCGGGACTACGAGTTGCTTGGAACCTATATCACGGTGTGAGATATGTCAGCATATTAACTTCCACTAAAAATGCATGAAATACATAGCAGCCCTTTTTCCTTATTATCGGCCCCATTTTTTCAGAATTGCTTTTGTAAGTTACTATTCACATACAGAGAGGGTTAGATCGTGTAAGTATAGTTACACGATAGACGAGGGGGTTATTGGACGATCATTAAGAATTTTTTACCGTGAGCATTCGTAAACAGAAACACTTCCCCATTACTCAACGTTAAATTATAGAGCACTTGTTTTGATTCGGTGTACTGAATAATTTTGAATCGAAAATCTGACGTGTTCGGCACTCGAAACAGAATCGATTCATTATTCCCGAATTTATATTGTTATCTGATTCATCCGTGACTTATCCACGGCACGACACCCGCGATGGGAGTTGTTATTGGCAAGCAGTTCGCAGGAACGCATCGAATTCGCTACAGCAAAGTCGGTGTCAAAACAAATCAATATGGCTAACCGTGGTTTCGTGTCGTCGAATGACCATTGTCGCCGTCTGTGAAATTTAACGCTCACAAAACAATTGTTGAAAACTACGGAGACGTGACGTCATTTTCGTGACTGGACGTTGTGACGACAGGTATTGTGTTGTATTCATTTACGGTGTAAGTGCTTTGTTTATTCAGAACAATGATAAACATCTATTTGAGGAACTACGACACAATAAAACAGGGAGAATCACACTTATGACAAGCCTATAAGTTACTTCAATCTATAACTAATTCACAACAGCAATGATTAATTACTGTAGTTTGTGAAGCAAACAGAAAAACGCCATACACAGACAAACACTTGTTACCTGGCAACTCCAAGCTATGATTCTTTGGAAACATTGAGCGGGTAATAAGTCTATCCACAATAAAGTCTCCACACAATAAATACTGGTAATAGAGAACAACTTTACACTCAGCCTATAAAACCGTTGTTCCAGTGAACTGCTTTGATCTCTAATGTGTTTAATAGGGTGATGGCATCTGGACAATATCTACAACGAATTTAAGCCTATCAGGATTTCAGTTAAATATGATAATATGCAAAGCACGTGATATAAATATATGAATTTCATTCGGCTGTAGTTTGTGTGGTATCGCATGACTATCGATAAGTTTTGAGGCCATGATTCTGAATTATTTTCCAGGAGTCACGGGCTTACAAGTTAGACAATTTTTGATCAAAATGTTTTTAACTTAATACTGAAAGGATTGTGTTAGGAAAGTGAAGAAACCTGCAACAGGATGGAAATATATAGAGAAACAGTCCGATAAACCAAGTCCACCAATGCAGACATACTACAACGCCTTGCTATGTACTTTTAAGTACATAATCAAACGTTTTATAAGCGTTTTCCAATCTCTCGTTCATGTTTATAATACGTTTGAAATAAGCTACCGACTGAAAATAAAAATGGACGCAAGGTGGCGCAATAACACAACGTTTCGTTCGTAGGCTAATTTAGTTTCAACAAAAACCTATCTCAGCTGGAATCTCTATACGGGCTATATGAAATTAGATCGATACAAAGGATCGTGTTGCACTGCCTCATGAATAAGGAGGATTTAATATCCAAAGCATAACTGAATAAAATTACACCCAATTTGGAGATACTAATCGAGGCAAAAAACTTTTTCTAGGAAATCAATGTTGATATATGATGCTGAAAAATCAGAAGAATGTTATCGTACAGAATTATCTTCCATTTCATGACCGCTAAATTCAATTACGACTCGTTTAAAAGCAAGTTTCGGCAGTAAATTGTGATTGTGTACTAGATACCCTATGCAAAAAGCGATCGGCTAGGTAAGATGGTAAATATAGTTTTGAATAGGAATCTGTCAATCGTTCAATATAAACGCGTTGATCGATTGTGGTAAATAAAAGAACAGTTTGTTGAACTTATTCGATATGGAACCTATTGGAGTGAAAGACTAACAAACTGGAAGGCTGTCTAAACTGAGTGTAGCAGGGAATATGCTTTCTTTCAAAACTTATCCAGAATTGAAAGACAAGTGACGTTCACTGTAAGCACAATAAAGTCATTGTGCACTTTAGTCGTCAACTGATAGGCCAATATAGCGAACAATCTCGATTAACACAGATAAGGCAAGCTGGATGAACTGATATACTACCCTTGACTGTCAAAGCCTAACAATCGTTGTAAGACTCAATAGTACAATTAAACCAAACTTACCATACCAGCGTTCTTCATACGGGATATCGTGTTTCGCTTCTTGAATTATCAGTTCAGATATCTAGAGATAACGATGTGGATGTATCTTAACATGCATATTTGCTCTTCTTCCATATATACAACGCCAGCAGGCATGACCTGGCAAAAAAAGAAGATTGCTTAGCGGTCAGCTGAGAGTACCTGATGTCTCTCAACGCCCATTTAGTCTGATCTCGGTGGTATGCTTTTAAAGTGGGACCAGAAGCAACAGCAGAAAAATAACCGGGAGTGAACCCAATACAAAGTCATCACACTCCTTGCTGATTCCACCCAAAGACCCCAGCAAGGGATTTTAAGTCAAACTATTTCGATGTAATACCATGGTTTTGACTTTTAATTGCCTTCTAAAGATAAACTTTTGTAGGTCTTTCTGTACGAACAGAGCACGGAACAATATAGGATTGAGATTACGAATTTAATAAAGGTTTTATCCTGATTTATTTCAGTCGTCCCATTGTCAAATAGCTTTTGTTGGTTTAGTCCTCTAAGCGGACCCTTGAGCTGCGCTGAGATGTTTATTCAACCTATCAGCGAAGGATTGCACAAGCGAAGAACATTGTCAACTACCCCCTTTCCTTTTTCTTTCCCTGTATTTTTCTTTTAGGCCTTTAATCCCGTCAAACAAGAGCGGGAAAATGTGTAGGGGCGGTGCAAACACGAAAGTCACAATTTAAGGAAATCTTAAAAGTAATCTGCTAATTCAATAGTAACCAGGCCCCCGTGAAAATAAATGTTAAGTTACTTATCACTTGCATCAACAGTTCAGTCTAGTCTCTGAATTACAAGGCGTAAATCGCCAAAAACAGGCGACTTCTGCAGCTTCTTCAAGTTATAAACTTTATATTCCGAACGTAAAGGGATATTACAATACAAAGAAGGGCGAAACCCTTATCTCATACATTCAAAAACCAAACAAGTACAAAGGTGATTAATATTAATACATAACGATTTTACATACATACGTGGCAAGTCATAAATTTAAGTACAGTATTAAAGAAAATAAGTAGAAGCGTTGGAAGGTTAACTAAATTTAGGTTAAGTAGACGTGAGCCTCGTAGTTTGAACGAGATTACTTTTCATTTGGCTCACTACTAGTTAAACTTATTTTCAAGTACTGTGTTTTCGGTATCGGGATCCGTATATTGATTTTATGCACGATGGAGCGTGAGCATAAGTCGTACATCAAATGCCAATCATCTAAACATCCACGACTACAGTCCTTGTATTAAACTACAGCAAGAGTCGTCAACAACATACTGTTGGCACTGTGGTTCAACACAGTTTTTCATATAATCGCTATGGTCATCCAGACTCAAACAATGAAGGCCATTGTACACATCAACAGTATGGCCAATATTTATTATACTTGCGGCATAATACTGACGACGGACGTCGTCCTAAGGCAAACGATCGGACTCGTGCGACATGGTTTGACCGGGAATAACACTAGCTCTTAATGGATGGAATCACGCCATACTCGGAGTGCTTCTCGATGTTAAGTGTGTTTCATTTTTCCTCAAGATAGTTGACTACATTGCTATAAGATGCGATATTTCGACGAATACACTGTCGACTCAGGGTAAAGGGCAGCCACTAAAATCGGAGTATTTTTGTCCTCTTTCCCGGTCTATTACAATACATGTTTTACAATCAAGACTCGACATAATTCCAATGGTACATATAATATAATAGTATATATTCTACGTGCATAGTTCTCATCCTCAAGGTGCCAAGGTCTTTGGATATCTAACTGTAATATGACAAGAGGGCATCCCGTATCTACACGTCACCAGGTATTGTATGGAGTTTGAATACGTCTAATGATTGAATAAACTATTGAAAAAGGTGTCTTCGCGGATTATTGCTTTGTTTTTCTCGTGTACACAACAAAATTCATCCTGTTTATCTTTCGCCTCAACAGCCAAACAGTATATTAATCTATTTCGATATTGTTTATTTATGATATATTATATTTATATTTTATTTATGCAGAACGAAAACATTTCCCCCATCCCTTTTCAAAACTGTTTTGTACCAATGGTATTATCCATCATCTTGTCAGCACGTTAACCATCTTCCGTAATTAGTCCCGCGTCCAGCATTAAAAAGTTGGCGCAGGTTCAACAACCGTCAAAAACAACAGCTCTCGGACACGCGTCACAGAAGATTATATAATATACTGCACACAGCACTTTATCCCGGAATGGGAGAAAGTAACGATTTTTCCTTCAACCGATAAACCTATGCTATAAACAAGACGAGTACGCTAAACAATCAATATTTTTATTTAACCAGGGACTTGCGATAGTTCCATTCTCCTAGCTGATTGTTCATTGAACCACAAATATTTATCAGCAATGACGCAAAAAGGTCAATGGTGTCGTGACACTTCCCACAAATTTAAATCACACTTCATCACATAAGTGCTTGTTCAATGTTCTGCGCGTTTTTCAAGTATTTTAACCGAAAAATAGAGTGGAAAGTCCTCGAATACCAGCCAAGAAATACGTAAGTAAACCTAGGATTAGGCGCTAGGAAGTACAACCACAATATGATAGGGCAAAATAGAACTTCTCCTAAAAAATTGAATATATAAACCCTTTTTCCGTATATCACGTTCACCTTAGTTTCACAATCTACCCACTGAAATAATTCAGTTCACAAAAAGAGGCGTGTTCTAAGTTAAGCAAAAAACTACACGGCTCTCCATGGTTCGAAAAAAAAATTCTTTTCAGGTTGTACGAACGATGCTGCAGTGATAGTAACTGTTTTGTTAGCTGGAGAAATTGTATTCTATTATTAGATTAATCCACATTCTATATGAAAACCCATTCCAACAGGCTCAAGTGGCTCCGTGTTGGCTCTATGTCATCGACAGCACTCAAGACTTGGGAGGGCAAACAGTTAACAAGCGAAAACTTGATTTGTGTTGAAAAATGTTTGGGCTCTCCATCAGCAATGATGACAAAATTGATAAGATTGCGGGCATTATTTTTACATGTCGATGAATATATACGACGGACAATGGAATAGGGAAGACAAAGAACGAACATTTTCAGTGTGCAGTCCGTGTTATGAAGTGCCCACTTCAAGTCCAATATCAATACGATACTAGCCTTAAGTGATTTCGTGAAGGCTAAGAAAATGAAAATAGATTGCTTTGACGATAGAACCTCTATTAAGGCACTGGTGAAAATAGACCTATACTGTCAACACTCGAAATTCGATTCGCATACTCCAAAAAGAAATGTCAGAGGCCACTTTACGAGTATATAATTCCAGCATCTGTCCCGTAAAAACTATGCTCAATCACATTGCAAACTTTTTTTCGATTTTCATCGATTAATGGCTTCAAGGGAGATGGATTCAAACAGAACATAAGATAAGTAAGTTAACTAATAGTACTCCATTGTTATGAAAATGATCCTGAAATAACAACGAAGTCTTCGATAAATGACCACGTGGAGAAATTAAACGCAAATCAAAGTAAAAAACTGCTGTTTTAGGGATTATACGTACATTCTAGGATTGGATAAAATTATTTTGAATAGAGTAAGTTTGTAGAAGGTTCACAGAACGGAGACAATTGCATAGTACTGTATTTCTATAGTGTAGATAGACAAGTTCAAAGTTCAAACGTCAAGAGTACGTCACCGACAAACGTAAGGCGATCAGAGAATTTACTTAGTATGAGATGGTGGGATTTAATCCAGGAAAGTGCGTGATCTCGTAAAGGTCATGACACCGACGGTCTTACATCTAGCTCGCATTGAAAAAGGTTTAGCCCAGACTTAAGATTGATGAGAGCAAATTAATACGAACTATCTCTTTGGGAATTCATGCTGATCTTATAACTTTAATTGCCGCTCAACTCATTGGTCATGTAGTGCAACTCTGCAGCGTCTCATTAGCACATAACATCGTTCAAATGCATGTCAATTACATATCGAACAATTCCCCCTGGATCATACGAAGAAAGAATAGCTTCAGCCAACTTTATTATTATACTGTACTGTACTTGTTTTCATTTATTCTTAAGTAACAATGCGTCATCTATCATTCTATCGAGCTGGGAATAAGCGGCGATTAATAGGCTCAATCACAATGTTTTGCGTATGACGAGAACTGAGAAGAAATTCCAGCATCATATCTTACCTTTTAAGCGTATAATGATGGTGATAATAATAACTGTAATGACGCTCACATCCATTCATAAACAGTGTCTTAGATATATGAATTTGAGCTTACGTAAATGGATCGTAGGGCATAGCTTGGTAAACAACCGTTAGAGTAGAGTTATCAATTACATGTATTATGGGAATTGTTGAATCTCAATGAGCTATCATGGAATCTGAGCTATTTAGGCATGTGACCGATACCGTGACCCCTAAAAACAAACAAGTATAGGGTTCATATCCAAAAAACAATTCGTCAAACTAAAACAGTGGACGTCGGGTTCCCAAGATACCTAAAAATCACGCAAGGGTTGCTACAGCTACAGAACAGTTGAATATCCATATTAGAAAAAAAACGTTCAGACAGTAACGCCGTAAAATTTCACAAAGCCGTTCAATAACAAAGTAGAAGAATCCAATTCTGTGGATTATTCAGCATATTTCGGTTTATCAATCGGGACGATTATTTCCAAAGGATTCTCAAGGGAGCCGGTTTGCAACTGCGCAACGCTGCATATTCCCTAAGGTGAGATTGCGAATAATTTCAAGTCCAACATCACACGATAGCTACATTTACATCCCAAGGGAGAAGAGCGTTACAATAGCAACCCAAAATAACTAATTGCATTAAGATCTATTGCACTATACTAAGACTTAATGCCGTTTGACCCCGCAATAGTGAAATAGAAATCTCATTAGAGTAGCAGGGAACATTGTCGCTAAAAGGTTAGTACTAATTCGAACTGTCATCAGTACAGTATTCTATGCAGGAAAGACCACAAACTCAAACAGAGTGAAACTTACATTTCTCTGATATGCTAGTCTAGAGCAATGCGGTTCTAATTCACAACAATTTTAACTTCATTTCATTTCATTTTCCTTGCCAAAATATACAGTATATGGTTTTTGGAAAATGTGCGTACTCTGCGCCGGCGATACCAGTGGACCGACTATGGCACACGCCCATGACGCAGACCTCATTCTGATTTTTAGGGGTCCCGATATTATACAAATTATTGCTCCATGCGAATGTAATTCTACAATAAAGTCGAGTGTGAAAAATTCTTGCTGCATATGCACAATAATTACGAACGTTGTTGATGAGAGAAAATGTTCTCAATTACTACACTGCTATGTATTTCGGAATGCTGATCACTTTCTCCTAGTAGGCAAATGCAAAAGTTTTCTATTACGTCAGGTGTGACGTCTATTTACGTACGGAGTTGGAAAGTGCTGAATTCGCAGGACTCTCAGGAGGGGTGCGTTTCTGTGACGTAGCTGTGAGTTTTCGTCTTAAGGGACTATCAATTACCAGCACACAGACCGGAACGAGCTATAACTGACTGACTGTACTTTGTACAGTATGACCGAGTTTTGAATTTCAATTGTTCAATCTCTCTTAATACGACAAAAACCTCGTACTTCAATCTGTCATTCATAATATGTCACTTCAGATTAACGTCAGAGCATACAGAGATTGTGTACATTGCCTTTAGGAATTATTACATGACGACAATTCGTATTCATCCACCGTGCATAACAACAACAAACCAAAGAGATTTAATAAGAACGAAATTTATTAAAAGTTTTGTCCTCTGTATATTTTCTCTGCTCTATTATTATCAACAACAAAACTCAAAGTCAACAAAAGTGACTTAATCTTGTCGCATTATTGTTGCTTACTATGCGCAGAAATTCAATTAAGTTACAGGCTCAAAGAACCGAAGTAAAGCAATAAAATAGCTTAATTAGAGTGTATAGAAATAGCCTCTGTTCGAGCGCAAGATGTTGTTTTAGCTGCTGAAACTCTGCCAATACTAAACGTCAAATAATAATCCTGTCTTTTGCTTACATTTATTCACATTGACTACAGTAAAATTCGATTTTGAAATAAGTTGCCTTTCCGTCGTCGAGGTACTCGATACTATGACATGGTATTACTTGAGCAGATCCAGGGGATTCAAAATATACTGTACTGGACTGCTACTGGGTTTGGGGAGCTTTAAAAGAGTGGGAGCCCCTTCAAACAGCTTACTTGTCCCAATCCTACTTGTGCGACCCAGTTCCATACGCTTTTGTATTGAGGACGTGTGATATATATGTGGGAGCTCCTATACTCATTTTTGGTAGTTAAGGCTGCGGTTAGTTCAGCATCTATATTTGTATGGCAACTTCTAATATGTGTATGTATTGATACCCATCCCTAGAATGTTGATGAATTAATGGTTTGTTATCAATGTAAATAAGCGTGAATGAGTAAACTCTCAATCTTAAATACCGTGGGCAACGCAGTTAGTGAACCGCTATGGAAACTCATCGACTCATTTAAGGTTATCACTTTCCACTCACACCCACTTGTCGTCAGTCAATGCCGATACGATTGCACAATCCTATGTATAAGAATTATGATATTATTTCGCAACCAATTGACCGATTTGAGACAAGGCCAATCGTTTAAATAAAAACAATTTTTCCGTTTCACTCGACTTCCGTTGAAAAGAAGGTAATTGAATTTGCGGGATGATGTAACATTAATCTAAAGCCACAGTTCCGGCATTTTTGATTCCCATCTCGAGAATTGATTTGACGATTTAAGTTGTTTACTCGTTGAAAAGCAGACCGCACTTACTGGTTCGAGCGAGAAATAATCAAAAAGTGCCAATTTCAGAGACACTGCGGTTACGAAGGCATGAAGTAATGACAACAAGCATCTACTTCAGAATTCAAATGATAATCTGTTCCGTAAGACCTTTTCTTAGAAAGAGACACTTTAAATTGGAAACATATATTTTTCTCCAAACTGGTGGTTAAGTAAATTTACGGTCTGAAATGCACTGCTCTTTTGAATTGACAAGTTCAACATTGTTTTTGTTGGCAGGTACATGACCCATCACACACCTCCGTTCCAAAAGTTCATTACATTGAAATTGGCTATACGTTAATTACCGGGTTCATCAGACAGCGTACAGCGGCAATGTGAATAATGTCTATTTACATAATTAGTCGTGTTTAACTCCGCAGAAAACAACTTGGTCTTTTGCAAATATTTTGAACCTATTCTATGAATACGTATTACCGCCGACGTATCAGAACTGGAAATCTTGTGTACATAACATACTCCTGTATACTCCTTTCGGCCTTGGGATTGGGGACAAATCTTGACAAATACAACTAGAACAACGACATCGACATCAACATCGACTACAATATATCCTGTTTATTAGGGAGAATACTCTACATATTCGTAATAGATTAGTTGCATAATCACGTGATTGAAATACACGATGGAGACAAGGTTAGGTTGAAAAGAAATGTTAAACGAGTTAACTCGGGTTCAGAAAAATTTCAAAGGTTATAGGCTGTTTGCTACATTTTAGTCTCAGAAACCGGTGAATTGCTTTTTTTAGGGCATGAGGCTTCATTGGGGGTCTGTTTAGTTGGATCAAAAACGTTATTGCAAAATTGAAAGCATATTCC
Source organism: Halocynthia aurantium (assembly GCA_013436065.1). Lineage (NCBI taxonomy): Eukaryota > Metazoa > Chordata > Ascidiacea > Stolidobranchia > Pyuridae > Halocynthia > Halocynthia aurantium. The sequence continues at coordinate 65,546 of QXVX01008342.1, forward strand.
AAAATATTTACGCAGACATTATCTCATAATATATAGAAGCAGTACCACTGGAACCACCGGGAAGATAAAATTATTAAAATTAAATGATTCATTTCGCAAACCACAAAACGACCATCACGTCACGTAACCAATAAGTAAATTATTAACTCTAGACATCGATTACGTAATTTCGATTCATTGCCAACATACATACAATTCACGTGATGTTCATATGGAATTCGAATATCAACGTCAATATGATTACTAGAAATTCATGTTTCAAATCCGATAAAGAGTGAATCACTCACTATTTACATGTTATAATGACGTCTGAATGTTTGAGAGATATGAATGACGTTCTCTAATTCATGTCGGAATGTAAATATTTTTTCCGTGATACATAGTAGACTTGCGATTTACACTGAGTTTAATAAGGCTGTCGATAACATACGGGAATCGCCTTATTAGCCATGGAATGTTTTCTAGTTTCTTTTTTTTAATGAAACTTCAGCATCAAGGACCGTAGCGTTCCCCTAGTTCCTACAACACATCTCCATCACGGTTTCTTAATAGCAATATTTTCGATTGAATATTGCTCTGCCTAATTTTGAGCTTTTTTCGAATCCGGGCGACTAACCTTATAAAAATATTTACTAAAATTTCGCAAAATTTGCTATTACTTTGAATACATAGTGATCTCGAAAACACTTCGTAAAACCTTGGAAAACATGAATCATCCATCAAATAATCATTACGCTTTTCAATAAAGAAATTACCAGAAAATGACATTGTAAGCCGAAGATACGATCTCGTATACGTATAAGGTTATTACAGCGAACTAAAGAACAAGAACTTGCAATAAATAACGTAATTTCTTTTTAAATGACGTAACGAAACACTGATGTCACGCGTACTCGAAGATAACAGTTTGTTGATTAGTTAGAAAACATTTTGAATACGTGTTGCTAATACAGATCACTAAAATTAGTGATTATTCCAGTAAAAAAATTATAATGCTCTTTAAAACAATCTATTTATAGTGGTATAAGTCGTATATATCTAATTTTTACTAAGTATCACTGTTATGGGTTGGTACATCGTAATAGGTGTTTTTACAAATGATTTGGCTTTCAACAATAAACAACAGCTATTAATTCTACCAAGGAAAAAGACATCGTAAGATAGTCGGAAATTTCAAAAACCCCTAGCAAGTTAATTCTCCCTAAACAGGTTAAGTAAGAAGTACGCGTCGCTCATTAATCCGTGTTGATCTATTTTGATTCTTAGCAAACTTAGGAAGAGCAATACTTAAATCATATTTCACCGTCCATCATAGGGACAAAAGCAAATATGCAGAGCTACCATGAAGATCGACAAAAACATATATTTGCGCAATAAATGATAAATTTCATTACTGTACTTTTTGGCTCCGTACGAGGAGCCGTAATAATCCCGACGGTTGCATCGACAACGTCGAACGAACAAAAAGCCGATTGTAATGTTCCAATTCATCACCAGAAATGTCGTGAAATTTTTTTCAAATTATATTTGATTATGGTTAAATGGCTTCGCGCAAATGTAATTNTAACCAATAAGTAAATTATTAACTCTAGACATCGATTACGTAATTTCAATTCATTGCCAACATACATACAATTCACGTGATGTTCATATGGAATTCGAATATCAACGTCAATATGATTACTAGAAATTCATGTTTCAAATCCGATAAAGAGTGAATCACTCACTATTTACATGTTATAATGACGTCTGAATGTTTGAGAGATATGAATGACGTTCTCTAATTCATGTCGGAATGTAAATATTTTTTCCGTGATACATAGTAGACTTGCGATTTACACTGAGTTTAATAAGGCTGTCGATAACATACGGGAATCGCCTTATTAGCCATGGAATGTTTTCTAGTTTCTTTTTTTTAATGAAACTTCAGCATCAAGGACCGTAGCGTTCCCCTAGTTCCTACAACACATCTCCATCACGGTTTCTTAATAGCAATATTTTCGATTGAATATTGCTCTGCCTAATTTTGAGCTTTTTTCGAATCCGGGCGACTAACCTTATAAAAATATTTACTAAAATTTCGCAAAATTTGCTATTACTTTGAATACATAGTGATCTCGAAAACACTTCGTAAAACCTTGGAAAACATGAATCATCCATCAAATAATCATTACGCTTTTCAATAAAGAAATTACCAGAAAATGACATTGTAAGCCGAAGATACGATCTCGTATACGTATAAGGTTATTACAGCGAACTAAAGAACAAGAACTTGCAATAAATAACGTAATTTCTTTTTAAATGACGTAACGAAACACTGATGTCACGCGTACTCGAAGATAACAGTTTGTTGATTAGTTAGAAAACATTTTGAATACGTGTTGCTAATACAGATCACTAAAATTAGTGATTATTCCAGTAAAAAATTACAATGCTCTTTAAAACAATCTATTTATAGTGGTATAAGTCGTATATATCTAATTTTTACTAAGTATCACTGTTATGGGTTGGTACATCGTAATAGGTGTTTTTACAAATGATTTGGCTTTCAACAATAAACAACAGCTATTAATTCTACCAAGGAAAAAGACATCGTAAGATAGTCGGAAATTTCAAAAACCCCTAGCAAGTTAATTCTCCCTAAACAGGTTAAGTAAGAAGTACGCGTCGCTCATTAATCCGTGTTGATCTATTTTGATTCTTAGCAAACTTAGGAAGAGCAATACTTAAATCATATTTCACCGTCCATCATAGGGACAAAAGCAAATATGCAGAGCTACCATGAAGATCGACTAAAACATATATTTGCGCAATAAATGATAAATTTCATTACTGTTATTTGCGCAATAAATGATAAATTTCATTACTGTACTTTTTGGCTCCGTACGAGGAGCCGTAATAATCCCGACGGTTGCATCGACAACGTCGAACGAACAAAAAGCCGATTGTAATGTTCCAATTCATCACCAGAAATGTCGTGAAATTTTTTTCAAATTATATTTGATTATGGTTAAATGGCTTCGCGCAAATGTAATTCATATGTCGCTGACAAAATAGGCCATAAAATATGTATGGGATGTATTGTAACTCTGGTTGTAAAATAGAAATCGTCGGCTCAACTGGAGGCGCGTCAAATCAAACAAGACCGCGCCTCCTAGTCGTCGATTCGCCACTGCGGTGCAACCGGTCATTGGTACACAAGGCGGTGGCAGCCGTGCCCAGGATTACAACAGATTTTACCCACTGCCGGGTTTGGGAATATATGGCATATGTACTTTATAAAACTTTAGTGTAGTCTCATTTAACTTGTCTAAACAAGGTAGGTTTTTGATAGCGCATTACGTTCGTTATTAAATCGGTCATCTGTTTATTGTCAAACCGTATGACAGTTCAGTCACAAACGAACCTTGATGCAAAGATGCGGCACCATTAAGAAACAATGGAGACCACTGTTGTTATATGAGAGTTTAAATTTACGATCGTGTTAGGTCCACAGACTTAACTAATATTTTGTCGACAACTATTGAATTAGTTGCAGATTCTGAAGGAGATTGAAGATTACTTTACATAGGCAGTGAAAATCTTGATATTATGATAAAACGTGACAAAAATAAGCTATAAATCTTACATGGTGAACGCTTCAACCACATTAAACATTCAATAGTTTGTACAGAACAGTAGTTACTGTAACTAGCTTGATTTTATTCTGAAAATCGTCAAGTCCTCCAAAATGACAATGAATATACAGGTAGAACCTCTCCAATCTGACATACCGCCATTGGTTTGTGGATCGGTTGCTAAGGCGACAAAATCAATATACATCACAGTCAAAAGTGTAGGTGATACAGTCCAGCTAATTTTAGATGTTAGTTGTATTTTAGCCCCTCATCCAGGGGATCCAGGATAACAAGAGATACAGAAGAGGGTAAAATCTCCATATTACGTGAAACTGAAATGTAAATTCATTTCATCCCTACATCACATTGGTGCGTGTGTGCAAGTGTAACGGAGGTATAATTAATCTTTTATGAAATATGACAGGCTCATCACATGCTCAACACTTCTATTTTAATAACATTGTAATGTACAACAATAGAACATCACATAACGCTCCATTTAAATTGCAATTTCAATCATTCGTACATGACAAGCGATGAAAAAGGATCATTGTGTTATGAATCGGACATAAGTGATACAATCGCTTTGTGCTAATAAAAAGTCTGGAATTCCTTTTAAATTAATGCTAACATTGACAGAGGTCGTTACCAACCCATCTTTTACGAGTCGAGATCAAATATGGCAGTTAGGGGGTGCGTTGTCAATATTATGGCCGCGACTGCAAGTATAAACGAAAAACAACGAGTCGCCGTGACAACAGTACGGTGATGTATAATCCAGTCCTGTATTCTGCTCGTTTGCGCTATGCAATTAAATTCCTTTCAACGGGAGGTTTCTGTTGAAAATAACAATCGAGGCCCTTATCTGAAACTGTAGATCATTTTATAAACCGATTTACAAGGCTTCAATCTATCCACAAAAGCTACGTGGTAAAGGGTGTATTGTTGAACCGACAGTAAAACAAATTGACTTGGTGGTTCGATGGTTTGATATCTCTTTTTTAAGACTTTTCTAGGTAGATTTCCTAAGGTCAATCAGGTCCCCTCGAAGAATTTCCTAACGAGAATTTTGAATATTTTATGAACTATCTATACACCGGAATGTGTTGTGTTTGGGAGAACATAAAACTACAACTTTAAATCTGATGCAACATTTATAATACACTTGATATACCCACATATTACTTCGTCTTGTACACAAGATGTAGTTACAATCTCTTCGCCTAACCACAGCAGTGCTATGAAGTATAATTGTAATTTGACTATGGAGGATTTTTTCAGTTATAAAATCGGAATTTGTGTTATTCTAATTTGATCGAAAGGAGGAGAGGATCTTACTGACAGATTTATGAAGAGAGAAAGTAAATACTTCAAATGTCATGCGCTTTATTCAATAACCCCGCTACACCAAAACATCTAGATTATATCAAATGTGGTTCTATAGTGCAAAACCTTTCATATTGCATATGAAAAGTTAACCGAGCACATGTATTCCACAATAATTGTCGAGGATGACTGTCAGTTATTTTAAATACCACTTGAGGACATTCATAAATCCTACGCAGAGGTTGTATAGGGCCAGAGGTCAAAATACACTTGCACTGTTTTCGATGATTGTCATATTTAATCGATAAATATCTTTGTTACTTCAACACAACAAACTTTGATCAAAGCTAATGACGTTGCGTGACGTATACCGTACATATGGAGATTTGTTTTAGACAGAATTACTATGCAGATGCTGTAATTGTATGGGACACTCGTGAACGGAAAGTCCTCACAGAAGGAGTATCAACAGTGGCGGAGAATAAAAACAAATACAGGCCCACGGAGAAAGGTTCATATAAAGTCAACGCGAGTATTTTATATTGCAATTTGAATAGTAAATTTCAATGAGACCCACGCAGTGGTGCGAAGACTTCTAATCAATTTTCAATGATGCTCATGTCAGAAACTAAAAGTAAACATTACCCAACTTAGATATTTTGATCATTACATTGTATTTTGATTCTTAATCGTACTTGCCCGGGCGTACATGCGAGATCTATGAATAAATTTCGTTAATGAATATCTATTTATATACAAATCACGAGAAACTTATCAATTGTATCTTACAGTAGTTTATTTTTTATCAAAACCACTGACGGTGAGATTCCGTCGTCTCGTCTAATAATAGGCCGCCGCGGTTCTAATAAAAATAACGACATATTTTGGTTGCGTAGGAGCGCGTGTTATTGCGGATATCGGCAGGTATTCCTAATAAGCTATAAATAAAACTATTTACCGATGTACTCAGCATTCAAACTAATATTTATCAAATAAACAGGGTTTGAAAATAGCTTTCTACGAAGATTTTCCGTTCATGGCAGAAATATGAGCTTAATCTCAGATGCAATCTCATCAATTTTACTTTTAGAACAGGCTACAACTAAAACATTCGAAACGTTGTCGCTCGCCTTTGGTAAAATTGAATTCTAAATTTATCCACTGCTAAATTACAATCTTATTGAACGCAGAAGACGAACGAACCAAATTCATTTGAAATGTTTGAGGGTCAGACTTCGAGTCTACCAGGAGATTACGAAATCAAAACTAAAATCTTTTGTCAAGCAGGACTGAAGGTTTGCGGATTTCCTTAATTACAGGTTCTCTTATTATGGAGCAACTTTATAAATAGCTGACCAGAATTAACTGGTTTTACGAAGGCTTACCAAAGCTTTTCAGCGCAAGCTACACTGTAAACACAGTACCCTGCAAATATATTTATAGATAGATATAAATACTTTTATTGTACAGTTATTGAATTTCCTTTACAATTTGCGATACGAGTTCAATCAGTACGGCGTCACATAAAAATAATATGGGCGTCTAAATTAAATCCCCTTCAATATCTTCCCATAAAAATTGAACTCACTATTTGGGAAACCAATGAAGCACAAATAAAAACCGGCCTAGCTCGGGTAAGCCTCTGAGGAAAAAGCTCATTTCTTTCGCTAGGGTGCGGTTCGAGAGAAGTAGGATTTCACACATAAAAATTAAACTCGCTATCTGGGGAACGAATGAAGCACAAACAATAACAGGCGTAGTTCGGGTAAGCCTTTGCGGCAAAATATCTTTTTTCCCGCTAGGGTGCCCCCCATGGCGGCACTGTTTCAATTCAAACAAACAAATAACCAAAACTTTCACTTTCAATATATAGACAAAATACGGATAAGATAATTTTTGACCAAGCCTTGACAAGGTAGATTGGATCTGAGCTGCAAGACGACAGACCATACTTTCGCTGTTGTCGAAAACTAACGATCGAGTAGATTTCGCCAATTAGCGACTCAGCTGGGCGATAACATCGAAGAAAATCACTATACAAACGATCACGATCAAGCAATTGTAATAGGATTTTCTCAACAGTGTGACCGTTTATCTCATCCGTATACTACCCATTAGGATCAGCTGATGAACAAACATGCATTTAAAATTATTCTCAAGTCGCATTCTTTATGTTAAAGCAGGTATGTTTGACAAACCCTGCTATTATTCCACGGGAAATTTTTGTATCGTTGACACCATACGGTATGTAAATGTATTCCGGCAAAGGAAATAGTTTGATAACAGGAAATGCGGAACAACAGACAACGGAACCTTGTAGATTAAAGTACTGGACCTGCTACGGTAAATACGCATCATTCTGTAAGTGATTAGACTACTAGACAACAGGATGACTAAAAAACTGAGCAATAATCATTATGATCATAATCATCCAATCCAGTTTTGAATAGGCTGTATGACATTTTTAACAGTTAAAATGACTTGCAGCAATGTAGGCGCGAGTGCTTTCAACAAATAAGGTTTCTTGTTATAGAAAGACTTGAAAAGTAAAGCCCGAATCTTGAATAATCTTGACTCGGAAATCTTCGCCAATTTTCGCAAAGTATGAAATCATTGTATGGTGGATACTAATTTTGACACTAGGGGCGATAGAGCTGTTTTACACAGGATGCATAGGATGGTTACATGGCGGATGTAATTACGGAGGTACAACTCGTCCTTTCCCCTCCCCCGCTGTGGTTCCCGTCAAATTCCCAAGATGTCAAGGATGTTTACAGTCACTGTGTTAGCCAGTTCTCGGAATGGAATAGCAGGGAGTTAATGAAATGGAAATGGCGGCGACCTCTTGCTGTTTCCCGAAATAAGCATAATGAACTGACGAATTGCACGACTAACTCGACTAAATACGCATATATTAAGGAGCTTAATTCTCGCCTTCAATCAAGTGGAAAGTCTCTCCGTAAAAAAATATCTGTTTTCTCGCCCGATCACAAAAGATCGGATGCGATCGATCTAGCACATACGGCACGAAACTACTCATTAGAATTCGACTCTGACATACCATTTAGGACGAGCAACGAAATATACCTCGCCACAAATACAGTAAGAAATTTAAGACTTAAAAAAAGGACTGAATTCACTAGCACGCGATGTACAGAACGATCACAATGGATCAAAACTGGGAGTTTGGAGGTTCACAAAGGTAGAACATCGGGTTTGCTATAAGAATGGAAGAAATTACATAACAGTTAGATTTTGGGAATGAAAAATGTCTATAACATAATAATTACTATCAAGTACATACTCGTCGAAGGGGAAGAGAATGCCTGCACCCTTTTTCGGATCACGACCATCGCTACACACAGGAACGCATTACTTAGCTCAATATACTATATACAGACCTATGGGGTCACAGTTGTATACAAATTGTTATTTTAAGAAAACATAATGAAAGGAAAATATAATCGTTTTTGTTCATAACATTTTTTTTAGCTCATCGTTATCTCAAAATATTACTGGGGGCCTCTTGTAGCTCAGGGGCCTGAAATCTTGGACCGGGTTTGATCACAATTAAGACCAGAGGTCATTCCACAAGTATCGAAACTTTCCGATGGCATAAGGACATAGGAAGTTAACTGTAAACATCATCACACGAAATTGTTTTTCTAATTAGGATAATGAAAAGTAAATAAAGTTCACAAAGCTGTATATAATTAATATTCCCCTATGAAAGTATAGAGAACCACCCGTCCGTATTATTTCTGACTCTATTTCCGCAATCTTTCTTTCCACCTTATTATGATTGATGATATTTTAGTGACAAACAATATTCGGAATAGGTGTGTCCGAAAATCTTATGATGAACCAAGTAAACAAATCAGTAAATGTTTTTTTAATGGAACATTAATGACGGTTCCCATTTTCCTAGATTTCTTGTGGTGCCGTTGGTATATCGTGATGTTCACTATTATAAAATTCTATAACGACAGTCTATATTTTGACACCTGGAGGTGTACAGTATTCTACAATCTATATGATAGACAGATACAAACAATTAACTTAGGTTGCCCAGTAACGATGAGAAGGAATCCTGGATAAATAAACTACAGCACATTATTTATTCATTTGATACGAGATTGCTGGCAAAAGGATAGATTCCCGGACAGCAATATTTATCTAGATTCTAGAATCTGGAGCAACAAATAAAAAACACCGTAAACGAGAACTAATTAGATGAAATATTTCAAAGTGATCTTGTATGTTGCCCATAAGACTACGCAGGAGAGAAAATTATTCATTTTGTTAAGGATTGATTAAGCATCAAGCTAATAAGTGATTACATGGGAATAAAAATGAAGTCCTCCAAACCAATCAATCTTCCACTGCCAAGATGTATTGGTAAAACTGGAAATGGGATATCGAGACCACGAAAAGACCATTGTGTGGAATTAGACGTTGTTCTTGACGATATACCATCACTGAGATAATTACAATGCCTTCGAGTTTTGCTTTTTTGCGTCAGAAATAACTAATTATGCTTGGGAAGCGATGTTCTCACAGACATATAGTCAATATAGGAACGACATGGGAATATCTAGTTCGTAAGAGAACCGACGTTTGCTGCATGTTTAATCTGATGTCATTTGGGTAATTTTTCTGACATAATCAAATTTACGCGTGCATTAAACCAAATGTAAGACACAATTTAACAGTTATCCAGGTGGCAAACGGGGTAATTGACCAACACTGGATCAGAAAGCCTAGATTTTGCACTATATCACACATCAGATTGCTAAGTTGTGGTAAACGTACAAGAATTACGAGTGTAACCAAATACGACTCAGAACTAATCATCATGATGAAGACTTGACATATATTCTTTACTTTAATCTAAAATCAATCAGAATCCATGCAGTGTATTTTGACCCAAATTGACAAGCATTGACGTAGATTGAGACAGTAAAACATACAGGTACAGCGAAATAATTCGGAATTTAAATTACACCTAGACTCCTAGAGCATATTCAAATCGTGAAAATGTAAGATGTTCTTTTCTGATACACATAACTGCATGGAGAACACACACACAATAATAGAATTTTGAACCAACAACAACTAGGGAATGATGTATTAAATCAATGCTAAACAATCCGAAACGAAATAATCCATTCATTACTTAGTACAGAATCGATCTCATCTAGAAGCTGTTACCTACGTCACGCAATGGTTACGGATTAGCTTTGAGTGAGTACTCGTAGACTCCGCTTTACGTTCTCCATTATATGGAATTTGATGGGTCCATGACAGAAAAAAGAATTAATTTTTATCAAGTACCCACTCTGGTCGAGTGCGCTTGCCACAGCAACATGGTAAAAAAAGCGTGCCAATTGTACGGTCGATCTGCTCTGCAGTGGGCGATCGAATATTTTAATTGGTATCGGCGTTGGCCCATTTAACTTTAACAATGTGTTGCCGTTCGGCTTAGAAGGAAAGAGGATTCAGCTGTCGACAACTAACGACAAGGACCCGAACGATGGCGATACTTTACCATCGGTCTCTTGTTTCTTTTACTGGATTTACTTTTTCAGATTGGATTCAGTTTATCGATGCCTTTACGTGTGAATAAGGTTTAGTGATAAAGTACAGCCGGGGATGAGCAATGAGGAATTACGGAGACGATTTTTTTGCGGGTGAGAACAAAAAAGCAGAAGAAAATTTTCCTCTTACTATCTTCCAACCATACGTGTACAAATTACGAGAGGAAATATCAAAGGCTAAAATTCTTCGTTTTGTCTGACCAGCTGGGTAAATTAGAAAAAAAAATCAACACCCATTGTGGGTGCTAAGCTCAAGCTGCATTTTGAGAGGATACAACAAACCCCCATATGATACAAAAATAAAACACTTTTTAATTTAAGATAACACAGCATTTTAAAAGCGGACGAAAAATATATTTTGCAATTTCGCATCATCCATACAACGATTCCATTGTATAACCACTCATACTCATTCTTGGGCAATTTAAATACAGCACAATAATATTCATGACCCAGTAGAGCGCCGTGCGCTTTGTATCTGAGTAGGCGATGCAAGTAATACTTCAGGAGCGGGATGTAGTGGGTTAAAAATGGGTAATTCACCCATCTTCCAACTCGTAAGTAATATTGGGGTGTCCTTGGCACAATTAACGCCATTTAACAATGGCCCTGCCTATATCATTCATATTATCATTGCCGTGAGTATGAAACGACCACTGTTTGAAGCGAAAGCACACGAATAACCAAATTTTGTAAAGTTCTCCAGTCAGCGTTACGTAGAAACGAGCTCATTATTCTATACTACTTCAGTACTACAAAAGACTGATCAACAATTATTCAATCTAATATTGTTGACAGTATTAAAAATGAACGATTGGAAAACAATTGAGTTAGGCGACAGATCACAAATTGTAGAACACGGTGGGAAATGTCCATTGTTCATCGTCTCATTTATTCTATAATTAACTTTACCAGAGCCTATTTATAAACAAAGTTAAAAAACGAAGTGGATGAAATTACAGCAGATGAGTCGAGTCTCATCAGCATGGGAAGACCCTCACTCTCATACACAAGAATAATATAGGAACGCTTAGTAACAGGAAATCAAGTAAGGTTGTGTCACAACATGTTTTGTGAATGAAGCAACATGATACGCGGCCGGTGAGATGTCGTCATCTATGACGACAGAGATATTTTTTCAAAATCTTTCCATAGCGGCTACGTGACATGATACGCTAGCCGAAACATATACCGGCCGGAACATAAATTTCCCTTAATATTGCCGGTATGAAAATACAGGAATGTCTGCAACTTGACTAGGGGTTCGGACACACAGGTCTGATCTGAGGCAACCCTCCACCCGCCTCTCGATGGACCTGCGCTTCGTTAAAGGCTTACCCGGGTCGCCATGCTAGTTGTTACGTATAAAGGAATAACTGATTCGATTAAACCTCATGACTGTACTAGAATTATGTAGAATTATGCAACAATCTCTATATGGACGTTATTATTTGACATTACAGTATATAACAGATTAGACCTGGAACTATCATTTGGGGGCTAGAGGTTTCTTCTATCAAGTATGAATTAAATTATGTGTTTACTGATCATACATTTATTATTTTGCATTACATCATTCATTGCTGCGAGGAAGTGTAATCTAACATTGCAAATAGTAAACATAGTAAATTTAAGTGTTATTTCTCTACCTGGTAAACTTCTAGAAAGGAAGAAACGGGGCAATCCCACTCAAAGGCATAAACGGGTAATTGTGGTTAAGCTAAACTATTCACACACACCAATTCATAGATTGAAAGAGTAAAATGAATCCAACGAATAAAAGGGAGACGCAATTTCATTTGAATGCTATGAAAGAACAAGGCCAAGGGAATTCACCAGGTACAGTATTCAATCCATCGATTTAGATTTAATGTTTAACGAATAGTACTGTATTTCGGTTCTGCTTTGCGTTATGCATTATTTTACATATGATGGTGCAACAATTATGAAAGTGGAACTCTATTCCATATTTACAACAGCAATATAGAGTCTGTTCCCCATACATACTCGTATATGAAATACTCATTAATATATACAATCAGTAAGTTTACTGCAGTTCATTCAAACAATACATAGATTGTGTAAAGAACGCATATTTATCTGTTAGCCATACAAATAGAAGATGTCGTTTTGTAGTGCAAGAGGAGATTAAACTTTACAGACTTTGTAAAGAAAGCTAAAAATACGTATCAACTTGTACATTATCCAGACTACGCATTAGGTCACTTAGCAAACAGTCTTCCGATACGACCTCACGTGAGAAGTAAATTGATCTAAGACGAGAAGCGACTTCGCGTGACCTCGAGTACCCCGCCAGCAGGAAGTTAAATTCTGCCGATTTTATTCCGCTAATAGTAAAAAATCGTACATCTTATGGCTACAATCTTAAGTATACAAATTTTCTATGTGATAAGCATTCTAAGGATTTTTATCTGCACTAGATGGCGCACACGAGCGACAATATATACAACCTAGGTCCTAGGTCCTAGGTATACATATATTTGGTTTGGTGTTCAACTGCACTTCTGAACAAAGATATTGAAATCCATGAAATCTACAAATTCCAGACATGACGAAATGTATATATGCACTAGTAGTTGTAATGGTAGCGATACGTATAGCGTTTGAAACAATGTTGTTCCATTACGACATTGCCGAAATCGTATCGGCGGTATTGTTATGGTGGTAGCTGTGACGTCAAGCAGTGTTTTGTTATTGTTCGTATTTCGTAAACATCTCAGAGAAACGGAATCGCATTAATATCTCTTGCCGATTTACGTCACGATGAACATATAAGCTAAGATAAAGGCCGGGCCGTGCAAGCCAGTCGATCTCTCTTTTGTGCGCTCGGCACATTAACCCTCTAGATTCACTTTAATGAAAACAGATTCGAGCAACGGGAGGGTAAATCTACTTATATTATTCGACATCGAATAACCTTTCCCGGCGTTCTAGTTGTTGAAAAGCATTCAAGTGTCCGTTAAGAATAATGGAAAAAGGGATTGAGGAACTTTTGGATGAGGGCTCTTTAAAGAAGAGAAAGGGCATTACAGGATGAAAACAAAAACATAATGTGGAACAGAGAGAATGTAGGTTTTCCTAAGAAAAATTAAAAGAAAACAGTTTGCTGATTTATCCGTCTTGCTTGACATCCAGAAAAATAATGTCAGAGTTTTTGACATTTCTGGTCGAAAGAAGGGAAAAAAGGCGAAAAGTAAGCAAGGAAGAGAAAGAAAAAAAAAGGCGTTTTTGCCTTTTTTTCTCGTCGGAAATCCTATGCATGTGTCAGTCATGCTATTGTTTGACATTCGATAAGCGAATCAGTGAGAAAACTCCAGGAGAAAAGGTTCCCGCTCATCCATAATCCAGCCGTAATATAACAAGTCATTGATATGCCGTAAGATTAACATTGCACATGACAGACATTGCGGTATGACAGTAAAAGCATATCAAACTCAGAACATAAGACACTGACGCAAGTAGATAGGTCTTTGTGGCAAGTGTAATGTAGCTTACAAGATTACATGACAGACCCATTAACGACCTCGTTTAAAAAACAATAATATTTTGCATGATATAAAATGTATTGTATTTAGATATTGTCACCTGCAGATGACGGGCAAATAATACAAGGACGTTACAAACTTACGTACCGTACCGTAGCTCAATTTTGGGGTGGAATTTTTAACTAGTGTACTGTGCTAAATGTATTATGGTTAATTTTGTTAGCAAATGTTATAGTTTAAATAAATCATATTATACCCCAATGAAAAACAAGCCATGGATGGGACCAAACGGATTTAAAAAACGTGCATAAATGAACATACACAATATCACCGCAACAACCAAATTTGGGAACTGCTAACTTGAATTTAATGATACCGTAACGAATGAATTTTCATTACAAATAAAATACACTGTATATGATCCAGTATAACACAGATACCATCTTTCATTCGCTACAGCGATCACGTCAAGATGCTTATCGTTCGCCAAAGGCAATCGCCGGCTTATTACTATACGAGGTCAGCTAGTTTCCAGGAAAATCATAAATAAAACACAAAACTATAAAATACATACAAAGCTATATTGTATGAGGTTCACTGATATTTTAGGAAGTCAAAGATAATGCATCACGATTTTTACATCATCCAGCTTATCTGGAGATCGTATCGCTGGCGATGTATTAACGCGGACGCGGATGCGCCGCCCGGGGCGAAAGTCAGCTCGCGACAGAAACGCTCTTTGGACCGAACGACCGGCAGCGTTCAATAATTTACACATCCCGTAATTCGTTTTCGAAACGAGATTGATTTTTGGGAAGAAAACGGAAAGAATCGATTTCCATTTCGGGTAACAGGGAAACCTGAACAAACTTTCCAATAAAAGAAGTCAAACCAGTACAGAAGTTGAATGACATGCGGGATAAATATATGAAGCGGAATTTAGTTTTTTTCACAAACAACAACAAACAATACAGGCATCTGGTGAGCGCACATAGCACGACAACGAATGCGGTTCGTTACCGCCTAAAACCATCGGGATGTGCATATTAACTGTATGGCAATGTGCACCAAAGCCACAAATTATGAACTCGTCTTGTGTCATAAATACTCGGAACGAGTTGAATATGGAAGTCATAGTAAAAATAGTAACGCAAAAATAGAATACAATGCTTGACTGAACCCGTTTCCCGAAAACAGGATACTTAACCAAGTGATGGTATTATTCATATTCGACACCAACCGAGTTCATCTCATCTAAATATGCAAAGGAGAATAGACAGCGAGCTACAATACGATAAGTATGATTCCGTACGGAATTCTATATACGCCAGGTGAATGCATATACTAATAGTAATATATACCACAGTATATTACAGTTTTTATCCAACTACTTAAACTTGTAAAAACCTCTATGACTCTTACATTGATCGATGCCAGGGAAGGTGAATGCTATACTAACAGAACAGCTTATAAATTAGTAATAAACTTCGTAACCCGCATATTATAAGATCATAAGGGCTATTTACACATGAATCAGAATTCTTCCCAGCGGGGGAGAAGGAGGTGTTCTCCCTAAAGTAGAACCGGTACAATTCCATTCAGGCAAGTGTAATACATATTCTAGAAAGGCACAGATCAACTGACTCTTCTGTGGTTATGAGTAAACGAAATAAATGACATCAAAAAGTCTCACGGAATAGTGATTTCGAGACAAAGATTGATATTGATAATATATAGTTGACTCTACGAATCTCCGGGGGAAGTGTGGGAGTGTTACTTGTATGCTTCAGTTCTTAGGAATGTGGGTTCAAAAGAATGGACTGGACAATTCCTTTCAATGACATTATGGCATGGTACGTACACTTTTGCACAGAAAAAAAAACCTACGGTAAATTGTCACATTTAGAAAACCATAATTGTCTTCGTATAACGATTTCTTTTGCCCTTGTAAACAGAATAAATGTGCCAGTATCCGTCAGTGACACGGAATTTTGCTAGCAATTATTCAAATGAATTCACCAGCAAAAGTTTGAAATTCGATCCATACATTATCTTACGAGTGCGCAAGTGTGCGATAAGGCATATAGATCTAGAGATAATAATTTGAATATTACGAAAAACTTTCTTGAACAAAGACAGAACAGAACACACAAGGGCCAAACACTGCAGTTTTCCACCAATATCTAGTTTCATTCATTATTAATGCTTCAGCACGGCGGTTGTGAGTTGTTGTGATACAGCGCGCGATAGGTCATATTTTAAGCGATTGAAAAAGAACAAAGACTAATTCGAATGAAACTACCACTCGCAACACCTAATTCCGTAGATAGTATCTTTTCAAACTATCCATTAGGCGTCATCATTCCCTGCGGCCTGACCAGATACAACTTGATGATAAATTGCCATTTGCACTGACATACACCATCTCGCACGGAGAAACTCGAAACATAAATTATGCAAAGAGGCTTGTTTTCGTTACGGGAGAGATCGTGAAATATTCTATGAAAATCCATTTCACTTTAATTTGGGAGAATGGGAGGAAACGCAAAATTAGGAAGGGGGTAGGGGTTTCAGAGTAGTCTGAAAGTTGTTTTCAGATTTACCGGACTAAGGCCGAACTAATTCAATCTGCTATGATGAATTACCCGGAATATATGCTTTATGATTGTGAACAAGGTGGCCATAAGCTTTGTAAGGCATGACCCTGGAACCTAACTCGTTCTAACTATCAGCAGCGAGTAAACGAAAGTCAGAACCAAAATGGCTTCAACATAAGCTCATATAACTGCTACAATGGAAATTCCAACTTTTGTATTCCTGTTC
>QXVX01008343.1:0-39010 GCA_013436065.1 Halocynthia aurantium
TTTTGTTACATACCGTATTATGCATAAATTATCCTGTGTTGTAAAATGGGAGTGCACTATATTCGCCTTTAAAGCGAATGTCGATTCTAAGTATCGTAATCATACTTCGAGTTATTTATGAATCTGTATGAAGGCCAGGCAATTCAGATCATTTGTTCAGTTAATTGCATGGTGATATGTTCTATGTTCTTTATTAATGGACTATGCTATAGGAAAGTACTATAAAAAATACAGCACATGTTGTTGATATGGTTCGTTGTTCGTAAGGTCTTGTACGGCACTTATCATCCGGGTAGCATAATCTAAGCAAATATTTTTCTTTAAAAGCAAACATGAATTATAGATGTAGGATANGTTTTGTTACATACCGTATTATGCATAAATTCTCCTGTGTTGTAAAATGGGAGTGCACTCTATTCGCCTTTACAGCTAATGTCGATTCTAAGTATCGTAATCATACTTCGAGTTATTTATGAATCTGTATGAAGGCCAGGCAATTCAGATCATTTGTTCAGTTAATTGTGTGATGATATGAACTATCACTATACTACTATAAAAAAAAATACAGCACATGTTGTTAATAAAGTTCGTTGTTCGTAAGGTCTTGTACGGCACTTATCATCCGGGTAGCATAATCTATGCAAATATTTTTCTTTAAAAGTAAACATGAATTATAGATGTAGGATACCCTTCAATTGGGTTGAACGATTATCAATTACTCTGCCTTCCTTGATCACGCAATTATTACGTCAATTCATGACCGTATTCCTCATTCTGCAGATAAGAATAGGGCTTGAGATATCGACACATAATTTTTGCTTCATTTGCTTTGTACTGAAATGAATGTTTGGGTTTCATTATTATTTATTACCAAATAAGGTCTAGTTCGTTGTTGATCGTTGTTCAAGATTTCTTGTATCTTCTCGTAATAGTTTGGTGGATATGGTTGTGGAAATATGATTGGTAGGGAAGTCTTAGACGGTATTACTGTCCTTGTAATTTATTTTTACGACTTCATCAGAGCCTTCAGAAGCTGAAATATTGATACTGTATAAGTTCTTTTACAACCCTTTATTGTACTTTAGCCTATATCACATCGTAAATAACTGTGATTGTGTTCATTGTAGACCACACATCTGTTAGAGAAACGGGATATTTTCTGGTAAAGGCGTAAGTAATAAATTATAGAACGAGATTAGAATTGGTCTAATTCATTTTCGTGCATAACCTGCCTGTGTCTTCGGTCGCTTTTCAATTTCCGCTCGTAAATATTTCGCTAAATCATCAAGCTATCGCTAAACTTATGTACTTCGAGTTGAAATAGTTCAGTTGTGTCGAGTCCGGCATTATTCCCTTTAGTTACATAGACATGGAAACCTACAATATTTCATTTCGATTTTAGAGTATGGAAGTTTTCTGGTTTGATTTTGCATTCTGTATTCAAAGAAAATGGTTAATTTGGTAGGCCATTATTCATACCAGTATTTTTATTGGAGGTTTTCGTTTATTGGCCTTTAGTCCGAAGAGCAACGGAATAATGCTTTCCAAAAATAATTATTTTTTCTTATTCGTTATACAGAGAGGCAAGCTCTATCTTTGTAGATATTGTACGGTATATCATTTATGCGAAGCATGTCCTTGAAATATAAAACCCTTCTAATAAAGAAGAATATAGAGAATGTATCTTGCTTATTTGATGTGTGAGTCGCTTAACCGGTCAATGGATCACCTGACGAACTATAAAAACCATACATGTGACTCCGTTACATATGCAAACAACAAACCGTCCACGGTCCCTCATCAAGAATATTGTCATTCTGTACACAGCAACAGCCGTAACGCGGTAAGCGAAGAAACAATTCGATATGCGAAATATCCAGGTTGCTCATTAACTAGTTCAGCTCTTATCTCATCGTCATCTTGCCGTAGTTTATTATTGAAAAAGAGTGTGGTTGGTCCTGGACAGATAAATGAATTTCCTGATATCATACGAAATAATGATTCCAATATGAAGCATAGAAAAAAACAAACAACTAAACCCAAAACCGGTGTGCGGAGAGCGAAACCAACGGTCAGAAATGCGCTTACTGTTGTAAAATCCGGCTATTTTACAACACAGATTGAGACCGTGGATAAGAATGTTTTAGAACACCGAGAACCACGAAAAAATCAACTCGTCCCGAAGAGTTCAACCGATCGGCAGCAGGAAAACCGAAATGAAAGTCAAGCTACTCATGCGGATGCCACTAGCGATTCATTAACCATGGTTAACGTGTTCAGTGTATCGAACACACAAAGGAAGAATAAACATGGTGATAGTAATGTTAGTATTTATGACCACGCGGGTACCTTGCAATCAGATGCAGTGATCAAACAAACTTCAGATGATCTAGTGATCCTTGGACCCACTGTTTTGAACGAAGTCGAGAATGCAGACAATCAAGTTACTGACGATACAAATAGATCATTGACTCAAATCAAACCTGTAGAGTCTGAATCTGTGTCAACTTCTCCTGGAAAAGGCATCTTACGCGCAAATTCGGAAGGTCCCGAGATTCTCGAGTCTTTTGAAATTTCCCAAACGAAATTGAAAAAGAGGAGCAAGATCAGAAAAAGTTTCTCGAAATTACGAAAGAAATTTAGAACGAAGTTAATACCTCCGTGAGTATGCCTGTGTTATATCTGTATATTTCAAGATAATTCGAGCTTTTGCGTTGATGTCAAGTATTTGAGGGGTGACTGCTAATCTCAAGTTAAGTCTCAGTAGTTACTGTATCTCAGTGCTAATATGTAGACAGTGGATGGATGGTATTTTGAATTAGGACAAGGAATTTTGTCATTTTCAAGTTCCTAATGAATTTATACTCGTAGATTGTTGAGAATTAGCTCTATCGAGCAGTAATTGCTCTTAGTTTTTGGTTGGTAACAGCCTATGTCTATAGCCGGTTTATAGTGTTAGTGAGCATGCTCAGAGGCCTGAGGATAGTAGATCGTTAAAAATTTGTCCCATCACATGACGAGCTATTAATATAATCTTGTGACTCTGTCCCATATGCCAACAACAAACCAATCGCGGACCCATCAGGTTTACAGCGATTGTAAATCTCGTAAACGCTAGATAGAAGATACAAGTTTTTTACAAAAGCAAATGTAAGAGTTTAAAAGAACAAATTTCGCCACAACTGATCAATGGTGCTTCATTATTATTGGAATTGATCAAAACCCCATCGTTTTATTAGTTAGTTATTTTTAAATGCCAAGATACTTGCGGTACCTGGAGTCATTCTTCTAGAACCAGATCGATTTGATACCGTTATAAAACAAAAATTGAATTCAGCACACCATTGCCAGCATTAAATTGTAAATTATTAACCACCTGATTATTCTGCACTATTGAACCGTGCGTGCTAGGTAGAATGTACATCGGAGCTCTATGTTTACCTAACTTGATAACTTCGTGTGGTTCTATTTTTAACAATATGTGTATCCTTACGAGGCCATAGTAGGTTTGTATACAGAGTATTACCCAAGGAATAATTTTATTAGAGGTAAGCAGGTATGTTAGCACTGACTTACAAAATTTACAGTATACCTTCGTTATGACACGATCATTGAAGTTCATAAAATTTCATCGCCAGAAAAAGGCTTGTTGTGTTGAACTGATCTACTGTGTGTGGGACAGTGGGACGAGTTTTGACTTTGACATTGTTTTCGGCGGACAATTAACCCGAAATGTGCGGAGATTGAAATATTTTGTATTTTTTATCACTAAACTGTAGGGAAACGCCAAAAGAATATTACGCACCAGTTTGTACCTGGTAAGCTAAACCATAGATTTATCTTTCCTGCGAAACATATATGATTACTAATTAGCATCATAAAATTTATTTTTTATACTCCTCAGTATTCTCGTTTTTAATTTCAGCTGTATAAAATCTATTATAAAATGTCAGATCTCATTGTCAATTTCAATTCATATTTGTCAGTTCGATGTTGAAAATTCGTTGATGAAAATAGGAAATGCTTCGCGTAAACCAGGCATGCGAATTCGATATTGTTTTTGTAATGTATAAATAGAAGTAATATGTCAGCGGTGGCTTTCCGTTTCTAGAATCAAATTCACTATTTATTCATGTTGTGAAAAGGGGAATATTTAATTAAATATTCTATATACAAAATTATTGTCCTCCAGAGAATCTGCATAGTTGCTTCATATTTTAGTTCGTGCAACATTTTGTGGATTTAATTCAGGCGCTTAATTCAGGTTCTGTCCTGGAAGCAATCAAAGTATGCTACTGCCCTGATATCAAGCTGTTGCAGTTTGTATAACATGATTCTATGATGATGAAATATTCTAAATGTTCGTTGCAATGTTTCGCATGCCTAAACACTGCTTCCCGTGTAAGGCCTGTCTCTATATCCTATAACGCGCATGTAGATTTCCAGACGTTGTGGATTCGCTTCAGTGCATCGTCAAGATAGCGTTTTATGCTATATCAATTGAAGCTTTTCAAGTGGACTTTGTTCAGTGTGGTTCGATGAAGCGACACGTTGCAAACACGATAAGAAACGAACAAATTTGAACTGCTTTATTTCAATATATAATAAATGTTTCTATAATAAGAGCGAAAGTTTGTCGTCGAGAGATAACGTCGCCATTTCTTTTATCTTTTAAAATATGCCATGAGATTCCTGTTATATCTCGGAATGTTGCATGAACCGGGCTCCTTCTGGGTCCGGAGGGGGTCAAATACCACTTAGAAAAGCTATCTAGCAAATAAAATAATAATGCCGACCTAGGAGCTCTTACGGTTAAGGCTTACCTGGGCAACGCCGGTTCGTTCTGCTGGTGTATCCATATATTACGGTACTCTTTACTATACTACTTTTGTTTATATTAAATATAGCAATAACGATGCATATCACTGTCATTTCCGTACAGGCCTCCTATAAATCCTATATCCGTTATACTTATCCTTATCTTTTTACATCTACATCTACATAATTGAAAGTTAAATTCCCCTTTCCTTAACAATCTGTTTCTTAACATCCGCTATTGTTTGAAGTATTGTTCCGATACGAGTATTGGTGCCCTTGTTGTGACGACATATGGCTAGAGATTGCACTGCTTGTTGTCGACTTGTCGCGGGGCTTTCTATCGTATGCAATACTTTTTGAAACATAATGCTGTACCTGCTATATAGGCTATGTATTTATAACGAGATCGCTTTGTGCAGTACCGATTCCCATTGATAATGCCACCACGATGTGTCGCCATTCAACTCAATGCATTATTCATTGAAGGTTTTTTGAAATGTCTGGTCCTTCCACTCAAAAGGTTAATCGAAATGTAATATTCGTTTTGTTTTTGTATAGGTCGTTAAGCATTAGAGTCGCATGATTTCAAATAAAAGTCTCTGTGCACTTTAAACAATATTCACCTTTCCGCTTTTTGCAGTAGTCAATATTTTATAGGCTGGGCTTTGCATAACCTAATTCTGCCTTGTATCTGATATGAGACTTACATAATCACCTTCTCGTTGCTTTACATTTTTTAGAATTTAGTAGCATCAATCGATTGTGCATTCTAGCATCTATGGTATTGTCTTTTCCGTAAGCACGTGTTAAATTAAGTCATGAATTATACCGAATGACGTAAAATATCTTACAAATGATGGCGAGCGATTTGAACGTTATTATTAATTCATGAGCGGCTACGAGTTAAGGGTGGGTGCTGTGCTCATTTTATTATCAACAAAGCAGAAACTATTCTGGGTATGTAGAGTAGAGTCTTGTGTGTGATATTGATCGGAATGACGGCGTATCGTTTCTGTAGACTTCAACCTAATGGAACGTTGCAAAGGCTGACAGAGTTTAGCCAGTTTCTCTCGCTCGTTGAGCTGTCCGCATAGTGACTAGACGTAAGATGAAAGTGGAGTAGGCTTTAATTCATGAAATGGTTGTTGCCTGACGGAGTGGCGCTGCGAACTTCTATTCTTCAGCTCAAATAAACTTGTAATACAGTCTGCTAGCACCTGATCTTATGTTGAAAGAGTAGAAAAGCACCTATGAAATGTAAGACTTGCAGAGAGTGTGTTGCAATATACTCCAATCGAGAATTTATTAATTCAGTACAGTGGACAGGCTTTGTTCAACTGAGGAACAGTAAGAATGACTGGTGATTACTTTATATTAAAGTATAATGGTAGTCTATTTTTGGGAAAATTGAAGTACTCAGGTATGCAGCATGTTCTTGGAGAAAGCAAATACTGTATATGATACGGTATATATTATGTATATATACTGTAATATGTACACACTAAACTTTATCCCAGGACGATCAACCTGTGTTATTCCATACCATTAAGGATCAGCAGAACATGAGTGACAATAATCCACCAGTGGAACATATTTTATGCTATCTGCAGTATAACCCAACTTCAGTGTTAGTCAGCAAGTCAAAAGAACCACATTAGGTCGAAGGTAAATCAGAAATGAATGAAGGAAAGCTGGGAAAGTGGTAACTTGGAATTGAGAAAGGGTTAATTATCTTATCTATATCGTAAAATTAATTACGGGTTAATAAGTAACACAATATTGATTTTGATAATAATTCGGTAGGTCGTACTACCAATGCAACACAATCCAGTATTCCACTTCGTTACCATTATTACCGAAGCTTGCATGGATCGAGTTACATAGCTGTAACACAAAAGATTTCACAGTGTCAGTAAAACTCATTTTACCTTACACGTTTGTTTTTTTGTTACTTGATATGAGCACCGTTCCGATCATAAGATGGTTACTTGGCGTTTTACCTATTACTGTATTACCAAATACTATAATATATGCGAAAATATACAATATTGTACTGTTAAGAATTTCTCACGTACAAATGGCGAAACCTTAATCAAAATTAAATGAATTCTATCTAATAATATCTCTAAAAATCACGTATTTTATGGCCAACAGTTTATTACAAAATATATATGAGCCTTCTTCTGAAATATTGCTTAATAGCAAGCTTGTGAAATAATTCCAGACCTAGACAATAGTGTCGCTGGTACTTTACTCATGGGGGCAAAGTTCGAGGCCCAGATATAGAATAATATAGCTTGAAGTAGACAGGAACACTAATTTAAATCATGCTTCGGTCAGTGATTTTCAGATATTACCTAAGTACTTAGTAGAGGTGTATGGTGTAGTAGAAGCTATATATATACCATTCGAGGGTCTAGTTTAGCAATAGCAAAATAATATATAACTTACATTGTTTTCTCAATCGTTATTTGCTGTTGCTACAGTAGAAATTTACTTATCCTTTGTGAAGTTATTCCAGTAATTAGTAAGTGTACTAGTTATGTGGCGCATACGATTTTGGTTGAAGTTTGGCAGTGGAGCAACTGTCGTATAAGTCGTATAGTGAGATGAATTATGAGTACTCCGTATACAATGTAAGTAAGAAAAATTTGTCATATGTTATATTCGTTTATTGCTACGTGGATTGTATATGGTCACCAGTCTAATCTATAGGTTGGTAGGGAGGGCCAAATATTTTGTACTTTTAGTTGGCTAGGAGCCGCAAGATAAGAAGAAAAAATATTAATTATTATTGTTCATTTAATTTTAATATTCAGTATGTATGCATGAAATCTTACTTTATTCCCTCATATTCAGTATTAATAAAAGCCTAATTACATAAATGAAGGTCTTAGAAAAAATGTTGAATGTTTCGACGTAACACAAACTACATAATAGATTATAATCCAGTAACAACTTTCATGGGAGCCAGAGGGTTCCAGATACCGTTATCAATATTTTTGTTTTCATACGTTGGATGCTAACATCATGCGTTTGTCAATGCCAAAAGGCGGATTAAATCTGTTTACTTTGTATTATCTTTATTTCCATTGTGTGGTATTGTGACTGAACGTATTGTTGGTGAAGCTGACTTGTGTACCGAAGTTATCTAATATTATCTAGTTATTGATGACAACAGTTGGTTCGACCGTCGAATACATCATCTTTTGTTTCCAGTAATTTTCCATTGTAAAATTATCAGTATGCTTTTCGCTGTGATAGTACAATCCCATCATACTGTACACTAGAGTGGACGAATTAACGTTTTTAACATGTTTTTCAAGCCTTCATGAATTTGAAATATAAAAGGTTGAATTGTGATTTTTGTAGTGCGAAGCTCATGCTGTAATAATTGTCCTCGAATGATGAAACCAAGCGTTCATAACATTATTGATTTATATGGCCTTGTTATAGCCGTTGGATTAATAGAAACCTTAGGCGTAATTGTTTCGAAATCCCGGTGAAAACTGAATTCTGTGACTGTCCTACTCGGCTACAATTTCATAGCGCTTATGTATCCACTTACGACCTTTATTATACCAACTGCTGACGTCTGATTCAGCGATGTGGCGTGATAGTCGTATACAGTACTTGAAATAGGATGATTCGTTAAAAGCGAACTATAATTGCAATCAGCATTCTTTCATGCAAGTACACATTTGGTTCCCAAAAATCGTTAAAAATCCTTTACTCTTCTGTTTTATCACATCGTGGGAATAATTTTTGAAATCACAATTAGGCACTGGTATGCGATCGTGGTGGTATATTTATTCGAGCGGGAGACTTAATACGAAAGGAGGCATGTGACACAGATAAATAGTTGCCTTATTTCTCAGAGAATCGAGAGACAAAAAAATTCTTTCATATTAAAAATTGTGAGGTCTCTCTCACACATCGCTTCTGACATAACACCAGTTCGTATATCCAATCTAAACCCCATAGGTAATTTAATTTAGATAATGCAGAATTTTTTAATTTACTCGATAAAACATTTCACATAGATTGTGGTATCAGTTCTAATCACCTAACTCTGGATTTCTCTTTAGACCTGAAGAATCAGAAGGATCTGTGGAATCTCTGACCGGTTCAGAGAAGTCTGAAAGTGTTGACAGTGTTGAAAAGCAACTGAATACAAATGGGTATGCATATAGTCCTGTATTTTATGTAATTACATTATTATGTGGGTTTTACTCCCCACTTTCCCCCCATGTGCTTGTCTATTGTAATGTTTGACCATCATGGTAATTATTAATTCTATAGTTCTACGACATTAAAATTCGGTAATGTGGTTGTGTGACATTTTGTCATACAGTTTTACAATTATACCTAGCACTATGCCATTTGGGAATAGTTTTTTTTTTAATATTGAAAATAGTTACTGTGCATGATATAATATGATGGGTTTTCTTGATGAGATGATGATTTTTTTCATGAACAGGTCCTGCAGTGAAAATGAACATTTAAAGAGAGCGAAGACTCAAGAAAAGGGTTCGCCTAAAATCCTTACGGTATGTCCAACACTAATCCAATATCTTTCAAACCGTCACGTTCAAGACCGGTAATATATAGTAAAGTGTACTGCGTATTATGACCATGTGTAATAAATTTCTATCTACAAAGTTCGAAAGCCTGAAATAGTTACATCCAAGGCATATATGTATGACAAATTGTCAGACAAAATATGTACACTTTACATGTCAGATATATTGACGAAATAATAAAATTCAGACGAATTGAGTTTTAATTTCGTGATTGTTGGATCGAAATGAATGATCCTAATGGCAAGATTTGTCCCATGGGCCAATAGTTTTACCATGCTGCCATAAGTATTCATATCGGATGAATAGTCTTTGACTTAAAAATAATAATATTTGATCATATTTTCAATATGAGCAATATGGTAATAGCAATACAAGCAATAATTATTGCCACTATAATGACATAATACTTGGAATATGGAATTCAAAAATTCAATATCTGTCACATCTTTGATGTCGTATAGCTTATTCCTCTCTGTAATTCATATCTACCATCCATAATCATTTTCAAAAAGAGTATATGAGTTCAAATGATAATCCACAATTATTTTCTCATTTGGTTGGATCAAGGAATTTCATATGGTTTAAATGACGGTTATCAGTTACCGCACCTCCTAATACTACTGAAAGATAATTATTGCTATTAGCATTTGCCCAGCAAACAGTTTCGTTGATAAAATATTAATTGCCCATTGTCGTATCCTACAATTATCAGATCAAATAAATCAATTATTTAGGAAGACGTTAAACAGGAAATGAATATTAATGGCTGTGAGGAGACAGCTGAGTGGTATTAGGTTTGTGACCTCCCATGTTTTACAATCAACATTTACTACTTTTTAGCAGGGAGGCAGGTATGTAATTGTTCCTGGAAGGTTTTATTTTTGTACCAATAGATAAGGCCTCAAAAATATGTACTGTAATTCACATAAAGGCTGGTAATATTTTTGGAACTTAGGTATTTTGAATTAGTAAAATGAAAACTATAACTACAGGTAACTTACAGAAAAGTCAGATTTTTGAAAGGTTTTAAATAATCAGCTTGAGTATTAAATACAGAATACCCCATGGGCATTTATTTGTAAATAAGCTTTGCATTCCTCCTACCCAATAATTTGCATTATCTTATCACTAGTGCTCATTCACTGAATGATTACATCATCCTCCACTCCACTAAATCAAACTACATATTGAATATTATCAAAATTAATATTTTTTGTTGTTGCAGATCTCATCAACTGTTCTAGAAGATACAATTAATACTGAAGATACAAAATCAAATCTCCTTCATCATTGCAATTCATCTCCTGCAAATTTTTATCAAGGTATCAAGAACTGATATTGATTTTTTCCTTAAGACTCACATCAGCTTAATTGATGGCTATTTTGAATGACTTTATATCATTTTTTCGGATTACCAAGTATAGTATAAGACAAGTTTGATCTATTTCCCATAAATTCGTATGAGAGAAACATCACACTGAATGGTCATCATTTTTTTTACTTCTAGCTTAATATTTCATTATGAATTGCATCTACCCGAAACTAATCCCAATTTCATTCAAGATACTAGCATCCTATCCCTAAATTTTCAAACAAATTTTTGTGTAAAATTCGTACATTGTTATTTATCCATCATCTTCCAGTTCTGTAACTTTTACACCTTCATTCTTTCAAAGGTTCTTCCAACTCTTCGTTAAACAACGGTGCTATTGATGTGAACTGTACAAAGATATCTTCAATCCAAACTTCTAATAAAAACACTGATACTGAACTTTTTGATAACGAAACCACTGAAAATACTGATTTTCGAAATATATCTCCTACTTTCATCGATTTCCATGAAGGACAGGTTGGTAAAATATATAAATTAGACTATTTACAAATACAGTACAACCTTCTGACAAAACAAGGTTTGTCAATCATGTTAATTTTCTTTTGCAAAAGAAGATAAGTCCTTCGATGGGAATAACCTACCATCCACCACACACACTCGCAATCCAGAATTCATTCTCACCAGGAAGCGGCAGGAAGAAAAGTCTGAGATCTAAAGCCGGAAGCATGAGAAAAAAGAAGAGATCAGGATCGTGGTACAATGTAAGTTTCTTTATGATTTGCGTTTAGCAATTTTCTATAAATAACTTTGTATATGACTCATCCTTGACACATGCTTGAATGTCCGGTGTATTTTCAAAGATACTTCAAGTATGTACAGACGGTTATGATGGCACTTGCGCTCATAATAAATAATAACATAAGAGGTAAACTAATGTAAAAATAATATTTATAAAATCAAAATAAAAGGGTAATGTTTAAAACATATAGCAATCACTCGATTAGTGAGCTAAATGTTTTAATGCCAAAATTTTATTAATGGGCTGCAAATATTCGATTAGTGCACCCACCCAAAGCACTTTTTTTATAGGTAGTATTGTGAACAGCTTTTAACTGTATTCATGTGTAATGTTCATGTGGTGGTAGTGGTGAAAATGCTCATAGTGTAAAAGATAGCCCAAGATGGTAAAAGAAAATTGACTTAGAATGTATGGGACCATCTGTGTTCACCTTTGTGTTAGGCCACCAGTACTATGCTTATCGATTTGTATGCTGTGAAATTCGTACGTAAGATGGCGGTAGATAGCTTGCTACGTTGTAGTTTGTCCTTTGTATTTCAATATGTCTGAGGGAGAGTGAATTATCGCATGTGAGCGCCCTCCCGACCGCAAGTTCTCGAGTGTTCCCTGCCTTAAGACCGTAGAGTTATCCCTAAGTAAACACATTAGCATGACCTGCAGTATACCCAGATATATGGATAGTGTAGCAGCAACCCCGATTTCACTGCCGGGATAGTGACAGATCTTGAAAAGGGTTGCAGTACAATATAGTGAGCAATATTAAGAGCTTGTCGATGTTAAATGTTAAAACTCAACGCTGTAATGGCGCTGTGTTATTGTCTGCATACAGTCTCCCGAAATTACGAAAGGCGGGTAACTAGTATTATAAGTACACAGGCGGTTGTTATGCAATCGAATCTAAACAACATTCTGAATTGCTAAAATTATGAGTGTAAAAATCCCCGATTCTCTGTACGAGACTATTTGAACTGACATGTCATATATCTTATTTTTCCTCATGGGAATCAAGTTATTTTCTGTAATTTTCCATAACGTGATTTGACGTCTTTGCAATTCACGTGTTCAATTGATGAATGACGTAAAACCGGCATGTGCTAATTCGGTGATTAATATCATGAGTTTCTCACTATGTTGTCGACAAAGATTTCATTTTAAGATATGTTGGTATCTCACCCAGCATAACAATATTTAGGGAACCCCAACAGTCATATTGCTATTTTGCTACGTTATCATTTTTTAAACATTCATATGATCATGATAACTCACGTTGTTACGTAATCAAATGTTGCATTTATGAGACTGGAGAGAGTGTTACAATAAATATAGTTTCACTTCCTGATTTCCACTTACGTGACTTAAGAGTATTTATATATGATATTCAGCCATATATAGTCTTACGCGAACTTGTGATCACAGACGGAATGTTTTACATCATAATATGAATAATTATTTTTGTTAACGTACTGTCAGGCGTTCTTGCTTTTCAACTCTTATTCTTACTTACAACGGGAAAGTAAAACACTCCACTACACCGGTGTATATCTAAAGTTTCTAAACCATGTGTTACTATTACCTTCGTTATGCAGCACAACATATGTATAGCTTGCTTCGATGCGCTGATGCTTTTTGACGTGACCGGCTGATTATGTATTAGATTCTGTATCATAAAAAAGCAGTAGATCATACTACAAATATAACAATACATTTGGTTCTGTTAAGAACCTTCTTTCGTAAAAATCGCTCACCGAGATAATCTTGGTTTCTTACGTCGCCTACAGCTATTAAATTCCTTGTTCGAAATTTTCTGTGTAAGTGTAAACTTACTTAAGTTTCAAGTTACTGCAATAGCTACAGCAAAATATCGTTTGAACTCAATGATTATGGAAAAGTACTGGATGCCGGTGCGTATAATGACTTTTTTTAACGGCTAGAAGGAATTGAGATATAATCTAGAAATCTATAACGCTGAGCTTACTAGTTATCGAACAGAATTTGTTTTAAATTTACCATATAGTATATTTAATTGAAATATTGAGTGGTAGTCCTATATATCCCGTTTATTATAAGATTTAACCTATGTAACGCGTCAAAACTTTTATATTCAAAGTTTAAATTCGCCAGGAGATTTTCGGATTACGTCATAGGCCTACTTGCCCAAGATTTCGCACTCCTTATTTTATTTATTGAAGTTAAGCACTAAAAAATGCAGCTCATATCTGAATTAACACGGTATGCTTTCTGAAGACGCAGATCCACATAGAATGCTGCATAAATGCGGGAGAAAAAAGATAATGATGGAAGTAATGTTTTACCCAGTTGAGCATAAACATAGTTTGATTATTTTCTCTTTTTTACCGAAAATAGATAATGATGGAAGTAATGTTTTACCCAGTTGAGCGTAAACATAGTTTGATTATTTTCTCTTTTTTACTGGAAATTCCCCGTGAGTGATATGATTCATTTCAAATCCCAATGCAATGCCCATTTTTAACGTAGCCGGATATGTCGTGTCAAAAGTGATTAATGGATACTATGTATTTGATTTGAACTATGTATTTGATTACCTTGAATAATTTTAGATATCATTTTTATGGATAAAATTGAAAAATAGATTCCCTATGCGTAAGGGTGTGCTGCATTGATCTTGTGCTCACTGGTTTTCTTATCTGTAAAATTTAATTTGTTGCCATGTTTCACGTGTGTCATATTTTCTTAATTTTGGAATTCTGGTGTTCAGCTGTAATCTTGATCAGCAGGTAAAATCTATCCAACTTGTTTGTACGACTTATGAAGGAAAATATGCGCTGCATTATTTGTTAGAGCGGCTGTTGTGTTAATTTGCTAATATATTGCGTTTCATTCTCGACCAATTCAAAAGAAAAAGTCTTTATTTGCATTATTCATGTGATACTGCTACGCTTACGTTAATTTTGGAAATGAATTTTTTCTACTGTGTAATTTTCAATTACAGTAATAGTGATATATGCCACAGTGCATTGAAGATGAAACCAGTCCATGAATCATTAATATGTAATATTGTGGTGATTTGAATTTCTTATCATGGAACACAGGAAATTGATCGAATTTTTCATCTCCTTCCTGATATATATGTCGGCGTGTTATGACTGATGTGCTTGCAATAGATATGCAGCTAAAAAATTCTAATATTTTGCTGGATAGAGATAAAGATTTCCCTTGGAGCGGTAGATATAAAATAAGTGGCACTGTAGATGACTTCCGTATATTGAAAGTTGATTGCAATTGAATTTGAGTTATCTTAAACTTTAGAGCGCAGATGATTCCGGTGTAGTATGCGATAGCAGATACTGTATTATAATACAATAACATATTTTGGATATAAAATATTTAATTTTCTCGTTTTAGGGGGGAATTTCGGCTATTTTTATCGTATCGTAGATCGCCTTGATGATATCTTAGAAGACGAACGCTATATGTGTGTTGTACGTCAGAAAATGTTCCTCGTTCTAGGGCCTAGGCCATTTCTCTCCGGAATTTACGTGTTTAGCCGTAATATTGATCAGCAGTTAAAATCTTTCCGACTTGTTTGTACGGCTTACGAAGGCAAATAAGCGCTGAATTATTTGTTTGATCTGCTGCTGTTTTCGTTTGTTGATATATTTCGTTTCATTAACAGTAGATGATTGCTTGGATGTCGTCGTCCAATAAGTAAAATATCAATACTAGCAAATAACTAGCAAAGTGCCCCAGCCTTGCGTGTATAAGCCTTCACCGGGAAAGGTTTATATCCATATTCTTATTTTGGCCGCTTGAGCGTTAGAACGATCTTAAAAAAGAATGCAATCCCCCAGGACCCGGAGGAAGCTCAGCGCAGTTTTCTTCGTCCATGTATTAATCTGGAATGCACATGGACATACCAGTCAAATTTTTAGAATAGACAAAATGAACGTATCAAAACAAAGGGGGAGATATGGGCCTCGTCGTCACTGGACCTTGAATATATAGCAGATTTCTCCTTTATTTATGAGACATATCCAGTACGTAAGGCGACAATTCGCGATATAGTTTATCGGTAGTTTTTGATTTATATGAGGCTACGAACTCAATTCACCTTTGCGTGAAATTAACGTCCCAGATATCATGTGACGAACTGGTTTTCGATCGCTAATGCATATGCACTCTCACTATGTTAGGTATCTAGATCCCGGATTTCCGGTTACGTTCACAAATATATTTAAATTTGCCTGTTTGCGTTTAATTACTGTGATGTGTGCTGTGCTGTCTTACTGGTGTATGGATTTATTTAAGTGTTTGCTTAATATAAGAGTGTCCAAAATTACGGATTTCCATTCAGATATGCACTTG
Source organism: Halocynthia aurantium (assembly GCA_013436065.1). Lineage (NCBI taxonomy): Eukaryota > Metazoa > Chordata > Ascidiacea > Stolidobranchia > Pyuridae > Halocynthia > Halocynthia aurantium. The sequence continues at coordinate 15,878 of QXVX01008343.1, forward strand.
CTTACTATGCGATGATGGATCATACGCGTTCTCGTAATCGTTCACGTACAATATCGAACTTAATTACCGTAATTCATCAGCCTTAAGAACTGGACTTCAGCGGTGGGCGGTTATTTTGTGATCATTATGTTCAATTATCGTGAATTAGGCGAATCTGTATTTGTACTGCGTATTTAACTTACTGGTATGAAGAATGACTATGTACAGTATTGATGTGTAGAATATTTTATTTTTTAATTTGTATCTTGGGAATACTGTGTATGCGTATGTAAATGAATATGTTTTATAATCCTTGTATATAAGCTCGTCGCTGTAAAGCAATTTGATAAAACAGTAGAAGAGCTATTGGGCTGTAGATTTCAGAGAGTAGGCCTGATGAGAGGTTGACTAGGTGGGCTATCGATTCCATGGAAGCCCTTTGGTGAAAAATATCACTATCGTATTACAAATAGAGCGTATTTGAAAGGGAATATTTTTTTTGATTGGGCCTGTTCTGAGCCAATACCTACAAGTATGATTATTACTTGGGCAAGAACTAGGAATCGTGGTGCACCAGCAAATGTACATGTCGTGATTGCACTACTGTTAAGCAGTGCGCTCGTATCTGACTAATAGGGATATCCGGACAGTTTACAGTTTACTATATGTTAACAGAATACCGAGCATGCAAGCGGGTGTAGGCTTATTTGGAAAAATTATCTAATTAGGCTTGAAAGCGGGTGTGAAATCAATTTAAGAATAAACAAACTTGAATTATATATTAACAGAAAATCACGTAATTAGCATACTGTATATCGAACGCCTAATCCCGTATGGTTTTGGTTTTCCGGCATATTACCGAATTTACATATATATATATTGAACTCGCATAAACTGAGGTTTACTAGTATTTAGAAGTCCAGCTGCTGGTGACTAGGTGCCATTATCTTACTCATTTGTTCACTGACGTAAATCAAATTGAAACGTATATGGGGCGTATATGGATATTCATTTTGCCTCGTTACGATTTCGTTTATCTAGGAAAGATGTAGTTTGAACCTAAATTTTTCTGTCACCTTGTCGGGCAGTATTGGTATACCCTTTGTAAAGTATATAGTGAGGAATTTATCGTTACCATAGATTAAACAATAGTTACTTATTTTCGGTACCCCGGTTAGAGAACCCCTAGTTTGATTGCCCTTCTTCAGGATATATAGTAATGTGGGGTGGGTTCAGTATTGATTAGTTTAGTGTTTCCTACACTTGTGTTAGCCCTCAAATCCTCCGTAGTGGTATTCGAAATGAAATTTATCATGGTTAACATCAAAAGCAATGATAGACAATTTCCTGTGTATACATGATATAATATAATCGTTGTTGGAACTTGAAAGAACTTTTGTGTCGATTACGTGTTTCATTTAGTTTTGTCGTAATTTAATCAATACCTTTCACAGCAATCTTGAAAAGAATTAATCAGAACGTTCTTGCTAATGAATAAGTTAATTATTTTTGTTCAATCTGAACTCTTAATTAAGGTCGAGTCTCTTTTTCCTTTGTCATTCCCCATGCAGCAAGCATTCAGTTATTAGTTGCAGCTTTCACGAATGCAGCTGTCTGCTGCAAGAGAACTGTACTGTACATCATACTAACGCTTTACGGATGCATTACTGTTATATTGAGGCATTTGTTGCCGTCTAGTACATAACCTCTTAGTTTTTCCCGCTTAGTGAGTTAATAGGTGATATAGGAGCTTACCTACTGTGCGATATCTAGTGCAGAGGATATTATTATGCAGTGTATCAGTTCTTAATATTAGACTGGAATCGTGTCGATATCACATATATCATGTCATATTACAATATAATATATTCGATAATTGCTAGGTAGACATTTGTTGTTGGTTTCAAGAGGTAAAAAAGGTATATTTACCACTGTCTCAGTTGACAACGCGTTTATAATAGGTGGTGCTGTGATGCGCATTAGAATTGCTAGTAAGACCAATGAGTATGTGGCGCGCGGTTGATCGTTCGGTCAGTAAGTACTTATTTGCACAGTATTGATCAAGCAGCAAGATATTGACTGCACAATATTCTTTTCGGTTATCTGTTTACCCCGTGCACTTATGTATTATTCTCTTTCCTGTTGCATAAATAGATTTTTCTGAATAGGAATACAGTATTCGAAAAAAGTCCAATATCCTCTTACAGTTGATCTCTTGAGATTATTAGATTTGCGAAAGGTTATTCACGGCCAGTGACATATAACAGACAAGATATGTGTTTCATCTTGCTATTTTTAGTTGTGATATTAATCATGAGTATGTCGCAGAACATTATAGTCATAGTGCCTATGTTGTATAGTTGAAATCAAACGAAATTCTACTCCCAACCTGTGTAGTGACCGTATAACTACGGTATATTTCTTCTTCAAGATATATGTTTTCGATAGCATTTGATTCAGGCAGCAAAAAGGTTTTCCCGGCCAGTTAAGAATATAAAGTAGATGAACTAAATCCGCTATAAAAAATAGGGCATACAGATGTGTTGACAAGCCGCAAAGTGTTGTTATGCAAATATTTTTGTGACGAGTTCCCAATTTAGTATGAGAAGCAACAGTAATTCTCCGAAACTAGATTGATTAAGCTATAATCGGAGTTATGATAGTGAAATGTAAGAAAGGAATAGGCCATTACCTATTCTAGTAGCCATGTTAACTTAAGAAGTCAGGGTATTGCTGAATATTTATTAATGATGCAGTTTATATTTGTATATGTGTCCATATGTATTGGACGGACAATGAATATCCTTTTACCACCTTCGTTCTCAACAATGTAAAGTTGAACCAATTGTATGTACAAAGCCCGAAGGCATTGCTGGAAAAAGATTCTATTGACCTCAGGGTTGGAAATTTGTAGCTGAAATGAGTGTAACAATGCTCAGGATGCAGGAACAAGCTGAGTGACACACTCTTATTATGCTGAGAGTGACGTAGAGTCAGGCTAACACTGCAGAATTCTTTGTGGAAATTATTTCCCGTGCGTGATGTTATATCATCTGCAAAGTTGTCACGTGTAAATCGATATTAACGGAAGTTAATGTTCATTTAATATAAATTAACAGACTAAAACTGGTTCCAGGCAAAATGACTCTGTTTAAGATTTTGTGAATAAGGTTTTGGTAAGGGATGTCTTCGAAAGGTTATGTAATGTGATCATTATTCGAATCACTGGTTGTAGTTATGGCTGTCTTTGAGATGGTTAAACCTGATATAAATAAAAACTGAAGTTGAATTTAATATGAGCAATCGAGATAGAACGTAGCCAACCCTATATATATATATATAACTGTTTAGCTAGTCTATCGATCATTTCCCATTTTTCTATCTAAATGAAATGCAGTGAAGGCTCAAGTTTGTTCATTGTTATTCCGTCATCCCATAATTAATGCATCGAGACAATACGTCCGTGGTTAAAAAAAATTCCCTTTTACCTCACTGCGTTGTATACAATTATTTTAACTGCACTTCCCGTTAAAGACAGGAAATAAAAGGCTTCGTGCCCGCTGTATTTAACTACTGCTATGTGGTCATGACTTGATTTGGCTATAATGTATGTCTGCTTCATATTACTTGTACTGCGAACGTGGGAGTACGTTCTCGAACCAATTGTAAACGTTGTTGCTACGAGCTTTACCGACGTCAATAGACTAGTTCAGTCAGACCTGGTCGGTGTTGTAAAGTAACGTTGATGTATATGTGTGATTTCCATTCATTGCGTTTAACTATCATTTCAAGTAGTAGTTCGAAATAGTGTAGCTGTATTTGTCTATTTTAAAATCCGGGCAAATATGTGAAACTGCACGAATGTATTCGTTATTAATAAATATTCATTCCGTACCAGAATTAAAGTTAGCCTATTCATCAAGTTACGCGTATAATACGTTGTCTAACGAAAGTAGGCGCAAAAATTGTTTTGGAGTCCCTTGTGTGTAGCTCAGCTTCGTAACAAGGCCTGCTAAGAAGATGGAAAATAACCGAAATAATTTATCATCTACCATCGGTATAGTACAGCAGAATGCAGAACAACAACAAACCATACCGACTCTCACAGTGACGTCTTCAGACAGTTTGAATCACATCGAGGCGACCGCGGAAACTGACGTCGGTATAAAACGAAATGATGATGACGATACTTGTCAGTTTAACAGCGATAGCTCTGAAGAATTAGGCGCTTCTTATTTGTCAGAGCAGCTCTCAGGGAGCCGCAAAATTGTACCGCCCTGCAATCTTGATCTTAGCAGCGCAAAAGAAAAAGATATTTCGGAAATGAAATCAAAATTTAAAAAAGATAGTCCAAATAAACGATTACCCCGTACCTCAACGACGCCAGCCCTATCAAAGCTGAATTTGGGAGATGATTTAGATATTAATAAGCATCCAGTCATCAAAGTTTCCAGATCCTCTAGCCTACTGAGCCCCATGCATTTATCAGGAGGCTATGAGAGTGACCTCAGTTTAAATGGTGGAGCACTGACCGACTATGAAGACGGTGATGTGAGTAGGGGTAAAATCAAACGTTTGTCGATGACCCATGTTGATTCTGACCCAACAGAGAGTATTTCTCCTCGGAAAAAGGCACTTCGGAAAATTAGGAGTCTAAAAAGCACCTTGAGAAGCTGGAAAAATGAAGATGAAAACAAACAAACGAAAAGTTCTGACGATCACAAAATGTGTGATATTTCCCCGACAGGAAAATCATCCGATAAGACTTTTTCTGACAAGGATGGGTTGCTGGAAAAAGGGGTCGAACCCTCTCTGTTGAGCATGGATGAAGGAGGAACACTGACATCCGACAAAAAATCGAAAGGAAAAACAAAACTTGGGAAAAGCCGCAAAAAGACAAGAAAGAATCATCTCTCAAAAGTAGCTCAAAAGTTTTCTGATCGTCAGGTAGACAAAAGATTAAAATTTTATCTTTGTAACAATGTAATACAGCTAATAAGGTGATGTGAAAAAAGTAAAAATACCTGGTTATAAGTATTTGATTCTGGGTGATGTATGAGTTGGTACTTTTTACTAATGATAGAGTAACATACCATTTGTACTGCAGTATTGAAGGGAGTGTACAAGGTTCCAATTTAGGCTGTCATAATAAGCAAATAGTGGATTGTTGTATTGTCTGACGTTTGTTACCATGATTTTGCATGGGAAGGGCATTGTTTGTCTATAAAATCTACTATTTGTTTATCAAGATATCACATGACAAGTTTTCCATTTAAGAGTTATTATTCCCAGAACTCAGTGGCTTTGTTTGCAATTGATTGATTTGTTTGACTAACTATGTATATTTAACATGGCATAAAGCTCTGTGGTATTTATTATCATAAGAATAATATTGAAAAGAAAAATATATATATACTATAAGTTGTATTTATCTCGTGCATTTTGTAGGAGGTATGATGACTTAATAATATATGAAAATATTTTTGTTCTTTCGAGAGATATTCGTATAATCAAATGCGCATCAAATGATAGCCTTTATAATAATACAGTTGTGTATAGTGTTATATCATGATGTAATAGATGCGATGGGGACTGAGCTAGACCATAGGTTAATACTATAATATAAATCAATTCTTATTTTGATATATGCTCAGATCCAGTCCTAGAAAAATACATTTAAACTATCATATATCAGTATCAGAGTTGTTTTATCCATTGTATCAATACTAATGAATTCATTTCCTACCTACAAGTTTTTAGAGCTATTCCATAGCTGTGAAAACAGAACAAGTCTTTGAAAGCAACAATAATTTTTCTAAGCAGTATTCAAACTTGACTGTGTTGGTTTATATCATCCACTAGACATATCACTGCGTTTTTGATCATATGATTTGATTTCAGGCGTTTGTTGGAAAATCCTCTCCCAAAATTAATAAAGTGAGTGTGTCAGAATGCTGTAGTGCATAAACAACCTCCAAACAATTGACACAATCCTCCTAAAAGAGCTTAAAACGTTACTGTTTTTGCATGTACTGAAACCGGAGCGACTTCCGTAGATTGTAACCAGAGTCTTCCTGTCTTTGCAGTAGACACACACCTTCTTATCTTTAACACACAGTGTGTGCTTTCTGAATGCATGGTTGCATGCAACTGTATTAGTTCTATTCACTAATTGGAATAACTTTATTTCCATTTCCCACATAACACACCATTTCATCTAGTAGGGATATATTGTTCACCACCACCAGTATAAATGTTTTATCACTACACTAAGTTTTTAAGTAATGTGAATCCTTTAAACATTGTTCATAATACAGCTTGCTATAATGCAGAAATATTTCAATGATTTATTGCTGATGAGCTAGTCACCACACCAATGACTGATAATCATTAAACTTGGCTTAATTGTATGAATAGATCTTGTCATTATTTTGTTGTAAACTTCAGCTTGTCTATGAATGATTAGGTAATGCAGTCAAGGATGTAAAAATATAACTGTATATTGAACGGAAATGCATTTTGATGTGACAACACAACAGTCATGATATGCCAGATTGATATGTTTTGTCTCATTGATATCTCATACATCATGCACATATATCGGCATAAAAATGGTCTCTGTAGCAGTCGTCTCACACTAGTAACTAATAGATTAGGTGTTTTGCCTTCTTTCATCTATTACATCGCTCACGATCTTGGTTGATTGCCTTCTAGAAAACTATTTTCTCATCACTCTCTCGGTATTCCCCGCAAAGCATAAACAACACTCTTTTTTTTATATTTTCCCGTTATCTCTCAAGATTTATTACAATACCATTTGTAAAATAGTTCAAAACAATTTCGATTATGATTTCAAATATCCTATTCGAAAAGTGTCAAGCTTTACGAACTTTAATCCTTTGTTTACTATTAATTTCGTCTTTGCAGGTCCTCAGTCCATCGTATAAACAGAAAAACGACGACTTCCATAAATTTTTCAAGGAACTACCGATTTCCGAGAGGTTGCTGGTTGGTAAGATGTTATGATATTCAGTTTGACCTGTGACCCGTTTATTTATGTTCATATCATTCATATTTCATGTATATATGATAAAATCTTCACAAGCATCACCATGTTGTGTTTTTTCCAGATTATAACTGTGCTTTCGTCAAAGACATTCTCATTCAGGGTCGATTGTATGCTTCACAAAACTATGTTTGTTTCCATTCCAACATTTTGAAATGGCAAACTGCGGTGAGTTGTTTTCTGCTTTCTAGGGATGTACTGTGTTGGATTGATACATATCAAGGCTTTATTTCATAAGAATCTGGTTATGGCAAATGTTCAATGATAGTAATAAAACTTAAACAAAAACTAACTGGGAATTTTCATTGTCTCAACTTCTGTTTCTGTCTTGACTTGAATTTGTTTCAATAAATCTATGTTTATCCCTTCACAGGTCACTGTAAAATTTGTGGACATTGACTCCATGACAAAAGAAAAAACCGTCAAAGTCATCCCAAATGCAATGCAGTTTATCCTGAAAGACAAAACGAAGATGACATTCACCAGTTTCACTGCTCGTGACAGGGCTTACATCATGACATTTCGGTTGTGGCAAAACGCTTTACTTGATAAGGTATTCAAATATTTTGATTCTACTTTATTTAACATCAATTTTTATTACTTATTGACACACATGGAAAAGTCGCACTTTCTCTATCTATTCTAAGGTAAAAAGGTATATTGTTATTACAGCCGATGTCTCCCACTGAACTTTGGACACATGTGCACAGTAATTATGGTGAAGAACTTGGCTTATGCAGCTCAGATGATGATTATGTCAAGCCACACCAAATGCCGAAAAAACATCAAAGCATAGGTGTGTAGCTCTATAAACCATGCAGATAGAATCCTTATAATTGAGTTGAAATTCTTTGTTAGAGTTACTTCTTTCACGGTGATATCTGTTTTGAAAGTAGTTAATTTGTTTGATTCATTCAGTGTGTATAATGGATATATAATGTGAAATAACATCTATTAACATGACAGTTAAGTATGAATTGCCTATGATGCTGATATGTGTAGCAATGAATCAGGGACTGTGGCATGGGAAATATTATACCGAATTATGATATATGTCTAATGAAACGAAGTGGTGTAATAACTCATAACTGAAAACTAGGTAATAATGCGTCAGTATGGAAGTTATAAAAGAACCATGACACAAAAACTAGAGCAGTTGTATAAACCCTAATGTACTTTGTCCACCAGATTCACCAAGTCTTGAGGCACTGGAAAAATATGAATTTGGAACGACTAACAAAGTAAAAAAGAAGAAAAAACAGGTAGAGTATTCTGATTTATATGATATGTTTTTCTACATTGAAGATTCGTTGAACAATTACCCTATGCATTACATAACCTCGCCAGAGCCACAATTACCCTATGCATTACATAACCTCGCCAGAGCCATCTCTGTGTCCTTAAGAAAGACACACACCTTTCAGTCGACCCAGCTGTTAAATTGAGTACTGGCAAACAAGGGCTCATTGGTGACCTCCAATGAGGTTATAGTAGACTTTCGTAGAAATGGTCATTCAAACGATATTTTACCTTATAAGTAAACGAGAAACTGTATGAAAATATTATTTTCCAGAATTCTCTACCTGTATTTCCAACTGAGGAGGAAACTACCATTGGATCTCAGAAAAAAATGAAAAAGTCAAAAAGTTCTTCAAGTGGTGCGAGGCAATCTTCTCAAGAAAGTAACAATGCATTTCATGTTGGAACTGACAATTCAACAGCTGATGAAAAATCCCTACCAGTAAGTATTACAAATATTTGACTGAGCTATCTGATTCGATGCACCCATTGACCTTATATCCATTTAAAAACTTTGGAATTGAATTGAAAAAAGTATGACTTTCACATATAGATATCAAAATAAAATTTTGTCTTCATCATTCCTTGCCATTGTCAATGATATTACACGAAATTGTACCATTTTGACCATGATTACTCCTTGTACCTTGTGATCTCACCAATTCATGTTGAATGAGTGACGATAGGAAATAACTTTTCTTTAATATACCTTATTTTGACTGACCTACTAACTTCTAACAGGATGATGTTTCTGACGATGATCAAGAGATGCAGGATGATGATTCATCAATACCGGATGAAGATAAGAGCAGGAGCAGCAGCATACAAGAAGAAAATGATTTAGATGAGGAAGATGAAGAGGGTAAATTCTTTCAAATCCTGCAAAAAATGAACAAAACTTGTGTTGTCTATTGTATATTCCTAATTTTTACCTGGAATTTTATCAAAACCTTATATAATTAGTTCTATCATGTTGTTTGTTCACACATATAATTATGCAATTACCTGGTTAAGGTCATTATTTTACTCCTGAATATCTTCTAATTCTTTTATGATGCTAAAATCACTAAAAAAATCTTCTTTTCAGCTCAGTTGTTAATTAATTTGAGTATTATTTCCCAGAACTGGCACCATTTGTTCTTCAAGACATTACAAAACTTTCAATGTCACGCCAGTATGAAACGACTGCCCGGGACATGTTCCGAATTATATTCGGTGACGACTGTGAATTCTGGAAAGACACGCTCGTGAATAAACATGCTACGGGTATGGAAAAATTTTAAGTTCCCTTGTTCTTTCACATTGTAAATTGAGGGGAAAGTAAATAAAGAAAATCAATGCGAAGAGAAATTTATTAATACTTGTTTTGAATCACTTTATCCTAACATACTTTGTATATCAAACACTATCCAGACACAACAAATATTAATGATATTATTTATACATAGTTTAAGACTACAGAGCAAGTTATGACTTTGAAATGACTAATAACATTTCTTTGTGTTGCTACAGATATTGACATAGGTACATGGTACGAAGATGAAAAGGTGAAAGGTCAATCACTGCGAGATCTCGGCTATACTCTGAGATTGGATAATCCCATTGGACCAAAAACCTCCCACTGTAAAGAAACTCAGGTGTGTACTCCTAATAGATAAAAGGTATTTGTTGTTATTCTCAAAATTTCCTGTGTTGTATCTGACTTAATATAACCTTGGTTACAATGGACTACTAGTAGGCAAGAGAGTCTTCATAATGTACAATAGTCGGTTATATCAGGGTAATAAGTGTACACTATACCAATACAATATGAACAATGACACAATGAACACAATATAATCATGGCCTTACTGTAGTAAACAATGTATAGGAAGGTGAATGAAAAACTAACAATACCCTGTAATATGTATGGCGTAACCAGAATAGACCGGGTATTTGGTTGCAATAGAAATATTCCGTTATATCGGAAATCCGTATGGGGGTATTTCTTCATTTTTAATAATGGTTAATTGATTCCATTTTTTACATCTAGCTTATGAAGTACACAATATTCATTTGTAAGGTTTTTTACAAGTTAATAATTTGTATTTTGTTAATTATTTTAAGATTCTCTATCCATCGAGCATTCCAGGCAAGACGTATGGGATTGACTGTGTTGTGCAAAACTATGGAATTCCCTATGCAGATTATTTTCATACTTGCATGCGATATTGCATTAGGAGATCTTCAAGAACGTCATGTCAAGTCCGGTAAATTGATTTTATTGCTTAGTTCTTACTGTCAGTGTCACTACTAATAGAATTGAACTTCATCATGGGTGAATGAACTCCCAATTACAGAATAATTTTCGTTCCACGATCGTTACAAATTAATGCACCATGATGGGGTCGTTTCACAAGGGTGAGATCCTGTGGATGGGTGCCTGAGTCACTTACACTACTTTGTTTCAGACCCATAAAATTACAGATTTTTAATAACTCTAGATTGATAGAGTCAGTGATACTATATATCTTTCTGTATCTCCACCTTTATCAAACAGTTCGATTGGTGTAAAGTAGCTGTTATTTAACTTAGTGTATATACTAGAACTAGAAATATCTTTGTGGATGTTTAAAACCACCAATTTTCTAGCTAGTATTCTCTGTTATTTCGTATAATATTTTGATACATGTTAATTACAGAGTGACTTCTGAAATCCGTTACAAAAAAACACCATGGGGCTTAATAAAAAATTTCATCGAGAAAAATGTCAATAGCGGGCTATCTGACAACTTCAAGAAACTTGGTAAAGACTTTCAATATTTTCTTGTTTATACATGCATGAATTTTTGATCTAGTGATGATTTTCAAGTCTAGTGTCTCGTTGCCAATTAGGATATTCTTTTTCTGAACAGAGTTGCAACTTCAGGAGAGAGTAGAATATGAAAAGCAACATCAAAATATAGAACCTGTAGAAAAAAGAAGTAAGTATATATTCTTACAGAAAATCCTGCCCCAAGCAGTATTCAACTTGGTTGGAAGCTGCTAAAATGTCAGGCTAAAATACATGAATTAATGAGGGACTTCCTAAAAATTGTTTCTGAATATGGAATGGTATTTTGAGAATATGTTTATATAATTTATATGATGTGTATCACGGAATATTTCCATTTTTTTTCTAGCTAATCTTCGATTGAGAAAAAATAAGAGTCGTAATGAAGACACGCGGAAATCGGGTAAATATGGATTATCATATGAATTGCAAGGTTCATTGTCTCTGTACTTTATGTAACCATACCTAATATAGCAATATCAGCCCATGAGGATGTGATCATGATTTCACGAATGAATCCTTAATTTAACACAATTGCAAAGATAATATTATGTTCAGAGGTTTTTCAATATCTTTTCAATTGATGAAACTTACCTGTGTCTTTTTACCTAGCAGCATCCCTACCTAGTAGCACCATACCAACAAAGAACCAACTCAAGTCTGATCTCAATAACAATCAGAGCAGGTAATATAAGGATTCAGAAATAAATGAATTCAATCTTTCCCAAGTAACGGATTTTGATAAGGTTAAATTGCTATTTCAGATCGCATGAAGGAATCTCTCTTTTTCCATCACTACTGCCACCTAATGGTCACATTCCAAACTCATCTCAGTCTCAATCTACCGATAAATTAAAATATTCATCAAGTCGTTTGATGTTTGGAACCATGTTATTCATGTAAGTCGGCCAATATAAATTTACCTTTTTTTTTCTTACCGATGTACACGATGTAATGTAATTTTTTATCTGTAATGAATCTATTGTTAGCTTCTGTAAACAGCTGTTCCATTTCGTGAAAATAATCAAAAATTCAATCTGTTTTAGATTTCTGCTATTACTGTACAGCAACTATTCCATGTATCAACGACTTACGACACTAGAACAAGTCACAGCTGCAGCTGCAGCTGCTGACGGTGTTGACCCTTCGGTAACGGCAGCTCTTTTAGATAGGTAAGTTTTTTTTTTATTTGGACCAACTTTCCAAACGATTTATTTATATGTCAGCTGCACATAGTAAATTCAACAGTAATTGCATCCATTTATATTCTACTAATATATGTATAATGCAGATGAAAATTTTCTGGTAAACCCTTTACTTATAGTCATGTATGTATTGTATATATCCCACTTTCATCGTGAAACGTAACAAAGTATTTTTGACTTACAAGTAACATTTCTCTTAGTGTATATAGTATTTTCATTGGAAAAGTTTTCTTTTCAATCAGGCCTGGTGTTCCCATCACGGAAAACCCGGAGTTGCTTGCCACCTACTTGCAAGCAATTGACAAGAGACTAAGGCGATTGGAGAGTGCAATCCTGTTATATGCGAAAGATTCAAACACAAAATGGAGCCAGATGCAAAGTGAATGGAGTCAGTTGCATATTACTGTAAGTCTTCAAATTCTCACACTTTCCTTGCACTTATTTGGTGCGGTTGAATATAATATTGGTTTATGAACAAAGGAAAACTTGAAGACATACACAGTGGATATGTCCCTACGTTAGTCACTTATATTGTTATCCCATCTGACCAGTATACTAGTAGCACACTGTATTGTGTTGTTTTATATTTAATTGCATCGTGGTCTCAGTTTTTATGTCAATTTAATAGATCAACATAAAATCCAGGTACTGTGTGATTATCGACTTGATAGAAATAGCTTTTAACAATAATTCCTCCCATTTTAGATTGACAAAGCATTGAGGCAGAAAGAAGAGAATGAAAAACCTTTAGTGTCGGGACTTCATCCGGAATCGTAAAATGTTGCAACATACAGAACTAAATATTTTATTATGTATTTATTTTTCTTCTTACAAGTTTCCCTTAGTATATGTTCCACACGTTTTCATAACCGCTGATCATTCGATGAGTTACTAAGTTAACATGAGAAGGCTCACAAAGAAACCTGGTCATTTTACAATCTATTATCATGTAACCAAAATAATTGTAATACCTGTACCATGAACAAAGGTAAAGAAGGCAAAAATTCTTCTATTTGTCATCAAACTACCCTGTGAACCTGTAACAGCGTGCTTCGATTCACGTGCAAGAACAGAACTCACTCAAAATCACGGGAATGGTGTATTTGAAGTTCCTTATTATTGTTAAAAGATTTGGCAATTTTTCTGTAATTCATTAGAATTCCTCAATAGTACTAACAATACAGCAGGTATGAATGATGGCTGCAATGACTTGATTTAAAGGGGTCTGGTAACAATTTAGCTTCAAAATTTCAATATCAGTCAATAATGTGTAAAAATATAGTTGAGATTTTCTGCTTTCACTGCACACTAACATTCTTGTTAAATATTTGAATAGTACAACAAATAGAAAGTAGATAGATATCTCTGCATCTGTAAGGAGAGTTCCCTAGCTTTTTTATTGGACGATTATCATTAGTGTTTATTCATTTTCGGTTCCTTTCGGAAGGGAAGAAGCTTCGTATTAAAAACGTATCTTACTACATGAAGTACTGCTGTATATGGTTCGTTTATGACAACCAAGTTACTGCCTGGGAAAATTTTTCTGACCCTACTGATCTATGTTTTTCATTCAGTATTCTTATGTAATTCCTAACCAATCTTATGTAAATGAAATCAATTCACTGTGACTGACCTATTTCGTTGAGTGCTATGTCGATTTCCCAAATTTTTGGGAGCCTTGCCCTATGACAGCCAGTCATAATTTGGTAAAGTGATATGTCTCGTGGTAATATCATTTCTGTACCACCCTGGATAATTACTGATTGAATTTCTAGTATGAAAGCTTGATATCATTTAATTGATGTATTGTGTGGTCGAGTGCTTCTAGTAAACACTACAGACTGGCCTATAAAATGTTACCATGGTTCTACTATTAATGCCTAATTTTGTGTACTTTAAGGTTATCTTATTTACACATAACAATTAAGTTTATATGATTGACTCTATTCATCCATTCTCACATTAAACTTTTATAACTTGTTCATAACCATGGTGCATCAGAAATTTAGGCGTCCATATGGCTGATAACTTGAAGTAACATTTCGCTCTACAACCTTGCTTAATATATTTAATTGTATTGTGAAAATTTCTTCAGTTAATTATGATTCTATGCATTTTAGGTTTAATGAGCGCGACGACGCCCTACGTAATATTCGTCGTATCTGTGATTTCATACACTGTCTTGAAAATGATTTAGTATATGATGTCATTATTATCATAATGTGATAAATACGACTATATGTAATCCATGTCCACACACAATCTGATGAAGGAAAATTATTAGTTAACGTGATACAAACTATATCTTTCTAATATTTTCCACTCATACGAGCTCTATTCTAGTTTTCCTTCATGTCATTGAGTGCATCATGCTAATTTCTCTCAAGTTTAGTTATGATAATTTGTAATATGTCTGTTCGCGGAAACTCATTTAAGTTATTATTTTGCATCTTGTAACATATAACGATAGTATACAACTAAATAGGACATTCCTGATACATCCCTATTATAGTATGTATTGACATGATTTTTCCATCTTAGATCCATTCTCTTTCAGTATTGTTACATTATCTAGTAATTTATCAAGTCAATGGGATTATTTCAAGTACAGTTCCATATATATAAGCTCAAGAATAAGAATATTTATTGTAATTTCATTTATAGTCTATTGTAAAAGTTTTGGAGTTTTTTAAAACATGAGTGAGAGTAGATGTAATGCCTGAAGAATTTCATGCTTAAATTTGAAGTAATGATTCTGGTCCTATTCATTATTATGTGTTGGAATTTTTATCTGCAATGTTTTGATTTTGTTGTGCAATAAATAACAATTGATAGTAAACTTTTGAAGACACATTTTCGACTCACTCCAAAGCTCTGCTGTATTCATTCCGTATTCTTGTTATTAGAGTTATAGTGCTTCTCCATCGTGTTTCGGAATAGATTTTTTTCCGGGTTAATAAATCAATCGACCTAATTTTCTCAGGGAATGTTGGTTTATGTATTACGTCTCATATATGCTAATTTTAGCGTGATTGGATTATCCAAAAGCGTTGATTGTACTTAGCCATCTGCCAGACAGCCAGCGGTTGAAAGTTTTTACTTCACTTAACGATAATAAATGATCCAACAGTGACATCTATCGATTGGCAATTTTTACTTCACCTAACGCAACAGTGACATCTAGCGATTGGCAATTTTTACTTCACCTAACGCTTATAAATGAACGAAAATGAAATGAAAAAATTACGACACCTAGTGGGGGGTAATGAAAACACGGGGTAGATTCAGCTGAGTGAACACATGTTGTTGGATTCCAGTTTGCAGTATGGCTTCCTTGCAGAGTTCACAATATTCGGTTGAAAAATTATTTGAAAGTATGGAATATGGACCCGCACCAGAGTCTGACGATGTGGCACAGGCAAGTGGACTTATCAATCATTACCAACATCAGTTCCCTGTACAATTCTACTCCCTAAATGGTATCCTATAGGCTATACCTCACCTAAGCTAACATATGTAAATGATATTTCGGAGGAACTGCAAGACTAGACAAGTATTCTTATTAGTATTATTTCATTTATTTTACTGTTCGTGTTGTTTTTGCTCTAGGCTTGGCTTAAAAATCGTGGAAACAGTTTTGGACATTTTATCAACGGTGAATGGCACAAACCAGAAGGCAGAGAAACTTATGTAACAAGTAATCCTGCAACTGGGGAAAAGTTAGCAAGCACAACACAAGTAAATAAAACATTTATCATTACGTTAGATTATTGTAAATCATTAAAAAAATGTCATGAAATATTTTTATCTACTATCCTACTTTTTCTATCCATCAAGGGTACTAAGGACGATGTTGAATATGCTGTTTCTTGTGCTCGGGAAGCTTTCAAATCTTGGAGCAAGCTTGAACCACATACAAGAGCCAGGTACGCTGTATTTTTTATTATTCTCCATTAAAAGCAATCCAATTCATCATTGATAATGAATTTGATTTTTGTAAATTATATTTGGTTGAATACTTCTCTTCTCTACTTGAAAAGCCCTCCAAAATAAACACCTCAATTTATAGTCAAAGTCAGTTATATATATTAGACATGATACGTATTTTCCTGTTTTTTGTCTGTAACTTTTGCCTTGTCTTCGATTCAAGATGGACTTTTTTGAGCATTCAATTACCCTATTAGTTATTGGATTTTTGTTTTATATTCATTCTATCTGTTATGATAATTTTTGTTTTATATTCATTCTATCTGTTATGATAATTTTTGTTTTATATTCATTCTATCTGTTATGATATTTATTCATATTTTATAGACACTTGTATGCAATTGCAAGAAATGTTCAGAAACATCATCGCCTGATCTCTGTGATTGAATCTCTGGACAATGGAAAGACGATCCGTGAAACTCGTGATTGTGATATTCCATTGGTGGCACGACATTTCTATCATCATGCAGGATGGGCTCAGTTAATGGAAAACGAAATGAGAGGATGGAAACCTGTTGGTACAACATAAGATTTCCTTTTTTTTCCATTTGGTTTTAGGTTTGATAACACCATGGGTTTTCACGATATTATTCGCCAGCAGAAACTGTAACCATGGGATCTTAGAAAGAGGGGAATTGGTATAATTGCAGGTACCTAATGAAAAGTGTCAGAATGTACTCTGAGTCACTCACAAATAGCTGTTTCACTCACATTCCATACATATTAAGTTATTATACATGTAAATAACTATATATATGCTATAGACATATTAATTATTTAAATATTTATTACAGGAGTTATTGGTGCAATCGTTCCATGGAATTTTCCTTTGATGCTTCTTACATGGAAGGTCAGCATAAACCTTTGCTTTGAAAAAAGGCTTGAATACACTGTTCTGTTCTCTACTTTCTATTCTAAGATTTCTATTGACTGATCAACATTACTGTTTACTTAGATACAAACACCATGTTAGGTTTGAATCAGGATATTGCCCTTAATGTTGGAATAAGATTTAATATATGTTCCACATGAGGTACAGTGGTAAATGTTATACTGTGTACATTGTACATGCTGAAGTACTTAGCCTATAGCTCTAGGCTCATGCTATATAAACACACATTGTAAACCTCGCATAAAAGTTATTCAAGATGTACGAACGATACTATTGGCTCAGTATAGATACACCCACTTCACTGTAATAAGTCATTTATATGAAGGTCTTATATCTTTTCCCGCTCTCAAATTTCTTTTCTCTTGTTCAAATTTTGTAAGATGAAAATCTACATTGTTGGAATTTTTATCTACACTTGTTGCACTTCTAGTAATTTTGTTATCAATATTTTTCCTCTATTGATATTTCAGGTATGCCCTGCACTTGCAATGGGTAATACAGTTGTCCTGAAACCAGCAACATTCACAAGATTATCTGCTCTGTTGTTTGCTGAAATTTGCTCTGAAGCTGGTTTGCCTCCTGGTAAGATATTTGCTTTGAAAAATAGCAGATTTTTTTTCTTCTATTGCTATGGAATTTTTTACTAATATACAGTGACAGGAATATTCCTTGGAATATGTTGTCTCTTCACCGTATGTTATTCCTACGTCACTGGTTCTTCATATCCAAGGTCACATTCCTCTCCTTGTGATTCCAAACTGCCTCTATAGCATTTTGTGTTATCATTTCACATAGATAAGCTGTGTTTCTAAGTCGTGTGAATGAATAGGAGTATGCATAATATAAATATATAATATGCATATAATCTGTTGTCCAGGTGTTTTTAATGTTGTCACTGGTAATGGTGCCTTCGGTTCAATGCTTGCATCTCACCCTGATGTAGATAAGGTCGCATTCACTGGTTCAACACAGGTTTGTTCATTTATATCATATTATACACTTCAAATTTAACTAATTAAATTTAGTTAGATTTAAAAAAATTAACTATATGATTTGTAATTATTTTTGTTTCCGATTAGGTTGGCCAGTCGCTTCGAAGACTCACCGCAGGATCCGGTAAAAAACTGTCACTTGAACTTGGTGGAAAATCTCCAATCATTGTGTTTGATACGGCAGATTTAGACAGCACTGTTGAAGGGATAATTAATGCTATTTGGTTCAACCAAGGGCAGGTACTGAATTTGCTGGATTTGAATGGTTGAAAAATATAAGGCCCGTCTTGTATTCATTCATGTATTCACGATTAATTTGTTTACCTGCAGGTCTGCAGTGCTGGATCAAGGCTCCTTGTTCAAGAAAACATTTATGATGAAATGATTTCCAGAATCAAAGAACGACTGAAACATTTTAGGATTGGAAATTCCCTTGACAAGGTATTTCGAAGAGATTACAAGATTGTTAACAGATATTGGGGAATTTTTTGAATTATGGTGATTCCCCTAGATATATCTTTGTTCTCCTGTAAAACTATCAATATTGATTTTTTGTTTTTTGAAAATAATTTTGAAGGGCGTTGACATGGGTGCAATTGTGAGCCCACAGCAGTTGAAAACAATTAAAGATTTTGTGGAAGAAGCTCGCAATGAAGGTGCTGAAATATATCAAGCTCCAATCAAAGTTCCTGATGGCCTGTTCTACCCTCCAACCCTTGTCACAAATGTACAGACTGTGTCAAAGATTGTCAGAGAGGAGGTCTGTACTTAACTCGAGGTTTGATAAGGGTCTGCTAGGACATTTATTTCTGTAAGGATCGTTGTGAGGGACTTGTAATGATTCCTGCTAATAATATAGAATGATTTCTGTATGTATTTCAAATTAACTTATTCTTTTCTTCATCTGTCAGGTATTCGGTCCTGTACTTGTTGCTTTGCCCTTCAGAACTGCAAAGGAAGCATCAGCTCTTGGCAATAATACAAATTATGGATTGGCTGCCAGTGTTTGGTCTGATAATCTGCCAACAGGTACTACTGTTGCAGAGAATATTTTGAATTCAAAATGGGTTTCTTACATGCGAATACATTTTCTCAATATAAAAAAAACACTGCTGTTGTAGCAATACTTAATACGCCATATATACAATGAAGCTTAAAAAATATATATATTATGTATGTTGTTCAAATTCTGATTGAATGCTGAAACAAAACATAATTATACCTATAATATAGCATGTATGTGTATGTTTTGTATATATTACATTTAGTTTTTATTAACGTTTTTACCTCTTTCTATTGCTTATTAGCATTGGTAATAACAGTTTCTTTATCTTCACTTTCAGCACTTGAGGTCGCTATTACACTAAAAGCTGGTGCTGTGTGGGTCAACGCTCATAATCTGTTTGATGCTGCTGCTGGGTTTGGTGGGTACAAAGAGAGTGGGTTCGGCAGAGATGGGGGTAAAGAAGGACTCTTTGAATATGTGAAACCATCATGGGAAGGACACATTAGGCTGGAAAATGTGAAGGTTTGCATTTCTTTTTACCACTATACTACAGTAAGGTACCTTTGCCATGGTGAGTGCAAACATAATGGAGAATGGTAAATGCAAGCAATTTCAAAAATGGCCCATTCTTAGATTTTTAATTATTCCATATTGCATTGGTTCCATACACTTACTTGATTTACTAGTGTCTTGAGGGTGATAAGTCTCCAAGCTGTTATGGATAATGTGTGCTATATGGCGGCTTGGGTAACATTTATGGATTAAATATAGACAACCATGCAAACAACATTGCCATTAGCCATATTCTAACTGGATAGTTTGTAGAAAACCTAATATATTGTTCATTTATTTTTACACTTATTTACAGGTTGACTTTAAGAAGTTTGGAGCAACTTATGGTGGAGACACAATGCCAATGCCAGGACAAGGAAAATCAGTTGTCAGCACCGTGCAAGATAATGGAATCAAACAACCCGTGTAAGTTTTTTTATTATTATTCAATATCACACAGCATAAGATAGAAAAGATACAGGAAAAGCAAGTATAATTTTTACATTGTAAGGAATTAAGCAGCATTTAAAAGTTAGTGGTGCAGCAAAAAAGCATAAGATGTTAAAACAATAATTAGTTATTTACTGGTATATGTTGACAATATTATTATATTACTAGAATTGAATGCATAAGTTATCTCCTATGCTTACCCAAGCTACGAGTCATATATGATAAATTTGATATGGTTATAGAGATTCAGAGACATGTACTAACTTTATGTTCCTATTTTTTCTTGATTTATTTACCATAATTAATATTATTCTCTCAAAAGATTAGATATTAACAACAGGCTAGGAGGACTTTGAGATTCGGTAAAATGAACATAAGTAAAATTCATCATTAATCAACCATTAGATTGCTATCTAAAGATGGTTATCCTTTTAGAGCTCTTAAGAGCAATTAGTTAATCCAGATAGCAACTTATCCAAATTCAGAGCTTAATATAGACAATCCAGAAAATGAATGCAGTTGCTTTGGTGACACTAGCTGAGATTTTAAGAACTTAATTAGTAAAAGATGTCTTCGTTGAAGTAAAAGAGAGATTTTACTCAACACCTGTCTTATCTAGATCAGGTACATCTTATGTGTAGTACTATTATAATGAAATGCATAATAATCTGCCAAAATCTTTCGAAAAGATTTTTCCTATTCATAATTCATATTTAACTGCGTGCGGAATTCAGCCGTAGATCAGAGGTACAGAAGAGATAATTCAAGAATAGGAGAAAATAGAATAGAAGCCTCTACCTGGAGGCAGGAAAATGTAGTCAAACTATCTGTAATGTATGGAGTTTTGCATTATCCTGTCAGATAACATTGCGTTATGGTTTTGTTTCTTTTCTTGCATATATCATATATATAAATTTAGATTTGAGTTAGAATTTCCTGTACAAATACGGAACTTGCGTTTTAAATAATGCTATTATGAACCAAAGGTCAAGTTTCTATTTCAAAACTATTTCGTGATCCGACTGTGCGGTATCAAGTTACAATCCGTCATTTTATGACTCAGCGATATCGATTTATGCCACTCCACATTTGTGAAGTGGATGTTGATTGTCAAAAATTGGAAGAATAGGCAAATGAGCTTTCCACTACTGCAGCCAACAGTATACTGATATGACTGATAACTAACAAGGCCATGTAAAATCGCATGCACAAGTGATCTACAGTTCTTGCCATTGCTTTCCATTCGTTCTCTATGTCAGTACCGATGTTAGTGTCTTGCAGATTTTCATTTTGACTTTTCATGTAGCTTGATATCTCGTTCACTTGTTGGAGAATTGCGTCTAAAGTTTCTATGTTTCCTTTTTCGTTTTGGCTTGATGTATCAGGATTATCGATTGTTGAGTTGTCGCAACGTGATTTGCTTTCCTGTGTTTGTTCTCGATTCGCAGTTGTTGATTGGGAATTATTTTGCTTAGATCTGTTATTCTGTTTGTCATATTCCATGGTATCCGCTGAATTTCTCTTTCTAGGATTTGTGCTTCTTTCTGAAGTATCCTTTGATTTTTCCATAACATTATTTCGTTCTTGTTTTGCTGAGTAATGGGGAGATATTTTGCCATTTTTGTGAAATTTAGCTGGTATAGATGATGTTTCTGTATTAACCATATTCAGATCATTTTCTCGGGAGCCTACTTGTGAATTTCGCCTCCCTATAGATCCATTTTCAGTAATCCGGACTTCGTATTCATCCTTTATAGTTATGTCTTGGTATTCGTTTCTTGTTTCTTCCTGGTAAATGCTATCCTTCGATTCAGAAGTTTTTGAATATTTTGTGGATGCGTAAAGTCTTCCTGTTTTGATGATGTTATCGACGATCCTTGTTGACGGCGAATCTGGTTTATTTTTCTTGTTCATTGTGATAGTAAACTTGGAAATGTAAAGCAGAAATCGAACCCATTTTGGCACAGGTTTAACGCTAACTTGTCCGTGCTGAAAAATGACAAAAAAATTATGTGTGGAATTGATGAACCTATTTAGTCAATTACAGTAACCAAGGTTGAAAGGTGTAAACAATTTGGCACTTGGCTATTCTTCTCCAAGTAATAATTACCTGATCTCTATCATCGGTTATTAATGCTGCACTTGGCATGTAATGCAAATGGAGTACTAAGACTGTCATGAACAGGTTTACACCAAGCAAAGCCATGCACAATACATAGTAAACTCCCAGAAATGGGCCGGTCGAAGCAGGGAACATTTCTCCAACTGTGAGCAAGAAAACCTAAACAAAACATATAAAATAGTTGGTAAAGGGAGGCACTATTTAGTAAAGTGTCTGGTGATATAAATATTCAGTTTTTTGGAAGCTAAAAGTTAGGTTACTGTATATCATCCTATCCTAAAAATTACAAGTGAATTATTTCATAGGAAAATCCCCCCCTGGGCATATAGTTCTACCTACCGCATATAGTTCGATATTAAGTCATCAGCTATCGACCGTATAAGTCTGAAGTTGCATAGTGATGTTTTTGATTATGCTTGGAATGTATCCAACAGCCTATTCCACTCTTGAGTATTCAAAAATCATGTACCGCATATAGTTCTATATTAAGTCATCAGCTATCGACCATATAAGTCTGAAGTTGCATGGTGATGTTCATGAATATGCTTGGAATGTATCCAAAAGACCATTCCACTCTCAGTATTCAAAAATTGAAATGAAAAATGAAAAATTTGAAATATTAGAAAATTTAAGATACTGAATAGTTTTGAATGCCAATTTAATAAAAGAAAATCATAGAGCCTTCACAAGTCTAATGAGTTTTTATTCTTTTTTATCCGTTTACCCTAGTAACCTATTCTTCAAGGTCACAGCTCATTAATAATATATTCT
>QXVX01008345.1:0-11232 GCA_013436065.1 Halocynthia aurantium
GAGGCTCAGGTTTCTCATTAAAGTTGTATGAAAATTTGTAAATATGTGGTATATTTTTTATTCTTTTTATTTTCTGTAATGATAAAACGTCTGGGGAGGAAATGCAAGCGTCTGGGGTTGGTAAGGGGGAAATACTGAAAAAACGTTGAGAACCTCTGGTCTAGGCTACACTGCTCCTAAATTTACAAGAATATAAAAGGTTGGTTCATATGTATACTATACATAATATAGAATTATTAAGATTTGAGTAAAAAGCTATCCTAGAATAGTTTGTTCCGAGATTTTCTGTTTGAAAGTTTGAATCAGTCATACCTATTATGGCATAAATGGGATCTCTCTGCTCAAATAACTGCTGCCTCTTTACACGGGTGAGGAGCTCAGGAAGACGACGAAAGCCAGAGATAGCAGATGTAAGCTGAGTGCTTACATTGTTTACGATGCTAGCCAGTTGCTGAAGTGTAGGTGAAAACTCGACCTTGTTTTCAAAGTGACAACAAATTTGAATGTAATTTTCTACCGGTAGTTGTATAAGCTGTTATATCTGTGATAGTGATAGACACAGATTAGGAGCTTAAGAAAATATCTACCTGTGGAACATTGTTTTTCCCGGGTTCCAAAACCACCTTGACACGGAATAGTGGGTTAGGTGTAGTCTTGCCGTCGCCATTTATGGCTTTTGATATTTCTTGCAGTGACCATTTTATATTGAGGCGGAATGCATTCTCCACATGATGGTCCATACGTTCAGTGTATCTGACCCAATGTTGGTAAACCTTGAAAGGAAACTTTCCTGCTTTAAGAGTGACATAACTGTAAAGCAATACAGATTTTTAAGAAGTCAAGCCATATGGATCAGTGGGTAAGATTTGTCTAAAAGTTGGCTTGTGATCAGTTCGCAATGTTAAAATGTGCCTACTTTAATTTGGAAAATAAAATAAGATCTGTGTTCTATGAAAAATTAGTATATAATAGAATGTTAGCGAGAAGTTTGAATCTGTCTCAAATTGTTATGAATATTAATAATATTTCAGTAAATATTACCTCCTGGCCATCAGACATGAAAACCTTATAAGTATTTTTCATGGTGGCAATGATTGCAGCATGAATCTCTTCAAGCCGTTTTTGCATATTGTTTCTGTGTCTAAACTGATCATCTTGAAATTCCAAATCCTGTTAGGAATGAAGACATGTTAATCTTACCTTTAGTAGAATTGTTTCGTTATTTTCGGGGAGAGATGGAATTATTTATCAAATTTTCACCTGATATATTCTTTTGCCATCAAGATGCATTAGAAGAAGCTCACTTATCTTACGGCAACTTCTGGCAATTGAAAGATTAGCAGACTTGTAGTCATCCACAATCAATTGCACCTATCAAAAATAAAAAATCCAGTTTAACATCAAGCCTTCAATGATTCAGAATTAATATTCAATGGTAATTAATATAGATTGACATCGTGGGGGTTGACAATGGAAAATATGAAGTTTGAGAGGGCTTCTGCTGAGAAACTGTTACAAGCTCTGAGAGTCAGTTTCCCATGTTGACATACCTCACACTATAGTCTCTATAGTGCAGCCTGTTTACAAGCACCTGCTTGTGCTGCCCGCCAATTTTTTTATTGCGGTCAGAATAGGCCGACATAAGTCACATATTGTGCAAGCAGCTGTATTCATAATTTTTTGTCCCTTATTCCTTTTGCTATATTAATATTGAAAATATGAGAAATGGGCCTCGTGATATCATCCTTACCTTTTTAGAATGACCTCTACATTCACCAACAAAAAATTCTGATATTCCTTTAGATGCCCAGGTCAGCTTGGAAAGACCAGGTCTTATCTTTTTGTCCAGTGATCGAATGCGTTCTTTGAACAGTCCTCGCTCCTCAATGGAAAGAACTGATATGATGCGATTGTAATCCCTGGATAAAAATAATATTTATAATATGCACTAAAGTAATAATAATGTTTATGAAATGAAAAGAGTGTTAACATGTAATCGTGTCGTATAGAAAGATTCAATTAATATAACATAATCCCAATGCTAAATCCTAAAATTAGATTCAGTCTGACCTGACAACAAGTAGAACATGCTCTCGCAAATTACGAAGCTCTTCGCGCTTCATGTAAACATCATTCACGTAATGAGGAATTTCAAACATCAGACGTTCCCAGTAATGAATTTCATTAAACAATTTGAGCAATTCCCTGTAAAAGAAAATTGCATAAGTCCGCTTTAAATTACCACCATTGTACCAATAATATTATGATGGTTTTATATTTATTCTAATTCACTTGTCAAAGTTCATATTCAGCATATCCTTGGTCACAGCTCCTTTCTGCATTAGCGCAATGTCTAGCCGCCGAATGCACTGGTCATCCACTGTGCTTGTCCACTCATTGAAGGTTTTCCTTACGAATTCATCGAGGGCTTGAGCTAACTGAGTGTATGCAGTTCTGGTTTCTTGTCCCAATCCAATTTCAGGCAAATACGATGCCTTCTTCAAAACCTATGCAAAAAAGTAAAAAATATGATTGACAAAATTATTCCTGAAACAAGAATCAGAATAATGTGAATATTACTTTAAAGAAGTGATGATGAAATACAGAAATCCTACAGCATATTAATTCATCCATGTGAATTATAGTGTATACTGTATCATAATTATATTGAATGACTGTTTAATGGGAAATCATATAACTTCTATCTAATTCTAGAAATACATGTGTGCGTTGGTTTACTGGTGCGGTTAGCAAGTATATTGTGGAGCAGTGATTCTTAACCATGCTTCTGCATATCCATATTATTAGAGACATCATAAAAATATACAAATAAATTTATAGGGTTTTACAGGATATGAAAATTTTGTCTCGCAGTTTTCTACCTAGAATAAGTATTAAGGTAGTTATTGCATGCGCAGATGAACATTACACAGTAAAAATCTATTTGTTGAGTAAAAAATAATTTTGCTTCTTGTCGTTCTTTGGCAATATTGTATTATTTTGAATCATGGGCCTGGCCAGCACAGACCTCTGAGCACTCACTGCCCTTTGGATGGCGTTGACCAGCCCCCGTAAGCAGTGGTGGGATTCAAAAATTTTAAGAACAGGCTCTCCTCTTGGGGGGTCCTCCCCTTGGGGGCTCCTCCCGGACCCGAGTTCTCAGAACCCCCCCCCCCCCCTATAAAAATTTTTGGCAGCGCCCGGGCGGGCCTCACGAGTTCGNATGTAAGCTAATGGACACAAAGCCAGCATTGTTAACAACCGGCTCGCCGAACTCATGAAATACCAAGAACGGGCTCGCAAGAGCCGGTGCGAGCCCGCTGAATCCCACCACTGCCCGTAAGGCTAAATAAACGTATTGTAGCATCCGTCGTTGATTTTTGAAAATGTGATTTAATAAATGACATTTCTTGTAAGGCAATCTCACTTTTTTGTTGTTTAATAGTCATAACATTTTCTCTTACTAGTCACATTACTAGTCACAGCTTGTCAAAACAATGCATTTGACTGCTTTTTACAAAGAAATAAAATTAATGTTATACAGAAATGAGTTCAGTCTATTGGCCCAGACCTCCACAATATTTTTTGTTCCTCATGTGGCCCTCTGGGAAAAAAAAATGCCAACCCCTGGCCCAGCATACAGTAGTTTAATGTTAATTGCACTAAACTAGATTGATATGAAAGTGCCTAGATTTCACCTCCATTGGTCTATCAATCCGTCGTTTGAGTGCTCTAGCCCAATGTGCTGCTCCTGCATACTTGGATTGCTGGGGCATCAGGTTTGTGGATTTGGAGCTTAGTTCCTTCTTCACATTGTTAAGCTCATCATTGAATATTTGATAAACCTTGAAAAAAGAAAACATGAGTATGTACTAAGTATAAAGTTTGAGTTAGTTTATCAAAAACATACTTCAACAGTGCGCTTATCAATCGTTCTCTTGATGGCTTCACGAGCTGACAGATTTTGAAGCACATCAAGCAGCATTACTCCTTCTTCTACTGTTGTCACAGTCTCAAAGGCTGAAGTTATCAAATTTTGTGTCATCACTTCCAAGTCTTTAACTCCTGTACGGAACCTATAATAGATATCGAAATATCATTCCAAACTACCTATGTTTCCATAAAATAGTCAACGTACACTATCTATAACTTTTATTGTTACATCAATGATTATATTACAAAGCTATTCTGCCTCTTTCTTCATTCACCCTTATCACAGCCATTTTGGTCATCATTGGACTATAGTTATATCACCATACTCTGTGATAAGAGAAATTTACTATATTCTTTCGCTACTAAAATATACCAGGACATCAAGGATGATTTTAATTTCCTACTCCTAACAAACTAAATGGTTAAAATACAGTTCATATCCATGCTAACTTCGGGATTATTGGACTAGAAGTAAAGGTATCAGATGTGTAGGTGTACATAAGCAGTACCTGTTGTAGTCATCATGCCAAGAAGTATTTTTGACATCCAGAATTCCCTTTTTCACAGTTTGCAATGTTTGAAGGTGCTTAATGAAAGTACCCTCTATTTCAAGAAGGCTCCGAGCAATCTCAGGTCCACGCTGTCCAGGAAAGCAAGGCAAAGGTGTTTTATCACCGTCATTTCTAGAAATAAAATAGTTCCACTTACAAAACAATCAATGATTTTATCAGGATAAAATTCTACAAGATAAGTTCTATCAGCATAATATTAGCAAATAACAAAAATGTCTAAAACCTTCGAGCGAAATGCCGTTGGCATTCGCAAACTTCCAGAAGATCTCGACATCTCTGAATGAATGCATCAATTTGTGCAAAAATAGAACTCTGATCAAGAATCCAGCCTTTCGTGGAGAGCCTGTTAAAATTATTGAAATATCAAATTATGTTCTATTCTGGGTGATATATTGAACCAGTGCAGTTCATTTTCTACAACACTGAGGCATATTACAACACAAGTATAGCACTTATATATAATTAGTACATAAGGGCTAACGACCCTTTTTCAAAACTACCCACAGGCCAAATTAGACCTTAAGTTCCATATTTTGACCAATATGTTTCAGATTATTATTACTTGTGGTGTGTCATTGAGTTTGTCCGATATATTTCTTTCCAAGCCAAACAACATTCTATGCAACTTTCCAATGATGCAATGCTGCTGTTAACATAGCCATCAAATATTCTGTCGAGGGAGATCTCTCTGCAGCAAACTCGAATCACATCATTGCTCAGCTTCCGGAATAGCGCAGTGAGACGTTCCCTGTATAAGAGAGAAGCATGGTAATATGGTGTGAAATTATCACTACAACAACCCCATCACTATATTGCAATAAAATTCACAGAAACTAATGAGCTGTTTGAGTGTATAAATTGTAAGTAAAGATGTATTTTGTGAGATAGTTTACTTTCGCTGTGTATGGGTATGGTATACAAGTTTTAGGTTTTGCATTTAACTTTTACACATATTTATTGGCTGGGTGGTACTAGTCTAGTGGTGTGATCCTTCCAAAAACCTGATTACGTTGAGGTAGGATTTGATAAGCTTAGGTTTGGCTAGGTTGCTGAGGGTTAAGGGTTAGTAAACACTAATCCTACCCTTTACCCAAACTAACCTAACCTTACATAAGCTTCACCTAACCAAATCAAATTTGACCATGTTTTCGGAACCGCAATAGTGTGATGTAGGTAATTACTGGCGATGTCATAGGATTGGCCTCCTTTTCTACTTGAGTTCAACAATTAATCTCCGCTTATAGACAAAAAAAATATAAAAATATGAATTCATCTTGTATAGTTTTGAATATACAACCGTAACTGCGATTACGGTAAACATGAGAGAGAAAATCTTCCATGCAAAACCACTATGATCATTAGAATAAAGAATTAAATGTACAGGGTAACAAATTAATAATTTTTATTGTGATCATTGATCATTGAGAATGGTTTATTCCAGGAATGAGAATCATTTCCAGTTATAAAGCATTTCCTAGCATTTGGTTACACAACAATCACGGTCAATTTAGTTATATAACAACTTCAGAAGTGATATGTAATATTGCATCTAACTTACCTTGTATTATAGTAGTCAGAATTAACCCATATCACACGGATGTGGTTAACAATTTTCGGTAACAAATCTGGCACTTTTTTGGGTGTTGCTTTCATCAGTTCTTCACAGGGTTCTTTTAATATAGATAGAAATCGCAAGTTGCTTTGAGCTTGAGCAGAGCCATCCTGATAGGTAATATCAGGAAAAAATTAAACCGCACAGAACTCCAGTAGCTAAACAATCTTGTACAGTGCTGCCTCATGCTTCGTACTCAATCTATTCTGGGAGGCCGTTCGAACATTGAATTGTTTGAAGTCAGAATCAATTTTCCCATTAGAAATATTGGAAAGTGAATTAAAACATTCCCAGACTCTCATTAGCCCCCCTTAAATTTGATCGCTCACAGCAATAACAACATGTTGCCAATCCCAAGCATGCTGTCATGCATTATAGCGATACACTGCTTCCCAAACGACAAAGTTGATGAGCGAAACTGCTCTACAAGAGTACGCCCATCCCCAATATACGATTTCATATGGCTCCGGTTTGAGGGTTAGGAACAGGAATATACTATTGTATATACAAATTTTTTGTGATATCATGCGGGTCGTCATTGTTATGGTATAGGGAGCAAAATATGTCGGCTAGTCGACTCAGAGATTACTCGGCTAGGAAATTATCCAAAATTTATTAGGAATAGGCAAGGTGACAAGAAATACGGCTGAACACTGCTGAAAAATTACAAAGTTGTATGAATACATTCATAGTAAAGTCAGTGGTGCTATAGGTAAATACTCCAATTCCTCGATTTCAGCGTTCCTGGAACTCGCCTGTAAGTCGTAAGTGATTTGTCTTGGTCATATACAATTTAGTTTGGGTTGAGGCCAATGAGCTACAGTTTCTGTATGATTTTATTATAATGAACCTAAAGATATTAAGGTCGAAAATCTGTTGAGTGAATCCTCATATAACAGGGAATGAGTGTTCTATATTAGAGGGTCCCAGCATATGAAAAAAAAGGAAATAGTACCTTAGTTGTCATAGTCATCATATAGAGCCACATGCAGCAGTTGAAAAATCAAGATGCTAGCCACAATATGCTAAAAAGTATGTATGACTATAATATCTACTACTAACCTGAATAAGCTTGGAAAGTTTCTTGAAAGGAGAAACATAAGAAGACTTAGCAAGTTCCAAAATGCGTTGGATTTTTTTCACACCAGGCTTATCAAGCTGTTGACTTAATCCTAGAGAAAATTTACTAATTGATATCAATGCATCCTTAAACTGTATACTTGGAAGTTGTTCAGTACAACCCAACAGGATATTAAGACTGCTCATGTTGCTTTGTCAGATCCATATTTCCTTAAATATTTTTGTCCAAATTTAGGATTGACTTCCTCATGATAAATTTGTACATGACTGTAAATCAGGGGTTCTTAAACTGGGGGTCGCGCCCTTTTATAGGGGCGTGTAGGATTTGCTGGGGGGAAGGGGCGTTGAATGCCAATAAAGATAAAAGATTGAAAAAAAATTAAAATTTTTACTGATTATTCAATAATCAATTGAAGTCTAACAATGATTATATAGTCCAGAGGTGTGCAACCTGCGGGCCCGAGAGTCAAGTGCAGCCCGCAAACCGAATTTGTGAGGGCCGCGGGGAGATGCGGCCATGTCATGGGGTCAAAGATGTAATGGGGGCGTGCCCCAAAAAGTTTAAGAACCACTGCTGTAAATACTGAGAATCAATATTTTTGTATTTGAGCAACACAGCTCACTATCCCGATAACCTAAATAAAAGTTCAAAAACCACTGCTCTTACCAGACAGATCAATGCACCGATTGTTCCAGAACTCAATCTCTTCCAGTGGTCCAGAACTTTCAGATGTTTCCAAAGCATCCTGAGCATTCAGGACTTCTTTGATCTGTCTTGTCCAATGAATCATAGCAGCTGATGAAAGAAAACATTTTAAAACAGAGAAATATAAATATGGGCCAGTAAATGTGGTGAACTGTTCTTTCATTTTCTTGAGGCTTTTCTTAAAGTATGCTAACTGAAACAAAATATTGCACAGTTGAAAATGATGGTACAGTTACACAATCTGTCTTATCTGTAATTCCAATAACCGCCGAAGGGAAAAAACCGCCGAAGGGAAAAGACATTGAACAGGTAGAGTGGTAAGATTAAGGAAGGGCAGGGCAAGTGAATGTAATATGTAAGTCCCAGAGAATGGTGAGACATGGCTATAAGGAAACTATCATGGAATTGATTATCAAAACTGAATAGTGATCAACTGTTCTGGATTGTGGAGAAAATTATCAATTCCACATTAGTGTCCTAAGGGTGCCGCTATAACATGACCTCATGTGAACCACAGTCAACCCATTTTAAAAAGTGAAATGGGAAAGACAGTATAGATATACTGCTATTCCAAAATGAAAAGAATTCTGAATCCCTGAAAATGTCTAGTACCAAAGCTTTGAATAATGGATAATGGATAATGGATAATGGATACCTATATATTGAATCTTGTATGACATAGCACAATATTTTGGATTTCACTTAGGAAGCATATTCATAGGAGACAAAGAATGCAGTAAACAAAACCGAACAAAAATACTGTAAATCATGTACCTCATCACCAACAATAGAACAAGCTATGATCTATTTCGAAAACTTAAAAAGACATTTGACACTCACTTTCCAATCTCTGAACAAGCTCTTTGTTTTTTGCTGCGATATCAGGTTCTTCCATTAAGCCTTCACTGGGGATATAAAGAACAGTTTTACCAAGCATTTTGTGCTTGATATCTGTGAGGCTGGCAAGAAATCTATAAGTTAAAAAATGATACTGATTAAAAAAGTTTGAACGTCACAATGGCCTACATAACAACATTCTCATTCCTAGAAATAAGTATAAATTATTTACTACCCTGTTAAGTGTTGAAAGTATTGAATCACTTTCTAAATAATCTATCCTAAATTAGTTCTCCTGCTATCTGCTACTCATCGCCACTTGGTAAGATACTAGATTGCTATATCCGGTAATACAAACTACAATTTTCAAAATTCTAAGTCCTATCTACAGTTGCTGCATGATAATGATATCATGATAATTCCCTCACTAACATCGCCCAACAAATTATTTAACAATAATTAGCATTTGCCTTATTAATTACAGGAAACAAAATACCTGAATTTGTAGAGGTATGTTACAACAAATAAATACCTGACCATTGAGTTCATAGCTTATGCAGCTAAAGGTGCTAGGAATTGACATCTCTATATGTATAAAAGCGAAAGTTTGTTTGTCTGTCTCAAAACAATAACGTCATTTCTCAATGGATCAAAATTTTAATTTTGCATTGAGAACAGACAGACAGTCATATAGACGTACTGATAGGCTTAACCGGAAAGGCCTAGTCCTAATAAAGTATGAAATAGAATTTAACCTGTGCAACTGAGAACTAAAATCATTTTTGATACTGTCAGGCCATGTTGTATTCTGGAAAAACATTGGAGCAAATATGCCATTCATCAGTCTCAAAAGGCCTTCTAGATATCCTGAACGTAGAGTTCCCCATTGAATAGTCTGAGAAAAATTACTCTCCGTAATATCCTGAACCTTCAGCCTCCTGAAAAATAAGGTAACGACTGCAGAGTTCGTAAAAAATTGAGTAGAGCAGCTATGTATTATGTAAATCAGGAAATATTGCGAAAAAAACTATTTGTACCATTACTGCAAAGACTTATATTATATACATTAATAATATATATTAATATATTATTATACAAAAATAACGATTTATTTTTTATTTGCTATGAAGAGTGACAATTATATGTAAGCATTAATGCTTAATAATACACTTACAGATATAATGCATTTGTCCCTCGCTATATCGCGGTACACTTTTCGCGGATTCACTACATCAAAGACTTATATTATGGGCAAAAATAACGATTTATTTTTTATTTGCTATGAAGATTGACAATTATATGTAAGCATTAATGCTTTATAATACACTTATAGATATAATGCATTTGCCTGCCAGGATAAAACTTCCATAATTTTCAGTGATTGCGAAGGCAAGTTACAAAGAATGGAAACCCTGATACTTGATCGGTATATTTTATAAGAATTTATTCGTAATTACAAAATAAATTAAAGGTGGAGAGCTTATTGAAAAGACGAGCAAATCAGCAGGAATTCCTAGTAAGTAGTAGTTTTATTAACGCACTTACTTCATGAAATATGTGATTTCACATGCATTCTGGTGATTAGGTACAATGAGTTCAACAGTCAGTCCATTAATCTATAAAAAATGTATCAGTATGTAACTAAAGATACATACTATTGCTAATAATTAACATATATAATGGAGGTGATGATATATACATGTAAAAAAAGACATGTGACTGTTGTAAATATTTCAAGAACATTGTTATTGCCTTTTGATCAGATATGGACTCAAGGATCTTCAGATGAGTTCAATTTTGCTAAACTGAATGAGCCTTCCTGATGAAATTTGCTAACAAAGGGATTCAAAATACAGTTCCATTCTTGAATATAAGGTCAATGCCCTATCCAGAGGCATCCAGTGTGACTTTTCCAAAAGAGATCAGTGAAATACACTTTCACAATCGTATATATATTATAAATTACACCTACGGTTGCCTATCGAAGGTGTTAGAGATGAAATGCTAATTTAGCCTCAATGAAACTGAACAAGGAAAAGTTCAGCACTAGCAGTAGTACAAGGGTATAGCTATATTCAATCCAATTTCATCTCAGTGAATGCAGTGAGTTCCTGCTAGTATGCCAGTAAACATAATGTTATTAGTACCTCATCAAGATATACAACTAAGAGCCTTGAATTTGGATCAGTGAGAAACTTCGAGATTGTTGGTATGTGTGACTCATTCCACATGTTAGGCGTCATAGAGGTTAAAGTGACACGCTTTTTGACCAGCTCACACTAGAATCAAATCATATGGTTATATTTTCAGTACAATAAATTTCACTGAGATCATTAAAAAAAACTTTGAGACTATAGGTATACAGCCGTCCCTCGCTATATCGCGGATTTACTACATCGCGGATTTTATATAATATTGTATTGTATGTATTTTATTTCATGATAAATGCTGTGCCGTACAGTACTAGTATGTTTAAGCGCTAAAAGTTCAAA